>UCOJ01000305.1:0-131749 GCA_900474305.1 Cecidostiba fungosa | reverse complement strand
ATATATATATATATATATATAAGCATGCATATACGCTCGATCCAACTTTATCGTAAACTCCTCGGTAAACTCACCTTATAACTCGAGGCGCGATTGTGTAGGTAGCGCGCGAATGACACACACGCGTCCCGGCAAGTCGCGCACGCGACTCGCTCGTTCCTCTCTTCCCTCTTTCCTCTCGCGGAATGCACCCGGCAACACGTGGCCGCGCTGTGCCGACCGCCGCACAAAGAGAACGTGTTGTCGCCGACACTGACTTTTCCTCGTGCTGACTCCGCTGTGATGCTGCTCCTTTGTCTCATGCTGCCCTGTTCCGAACGACGAGTATTTTGAAAAAATCTTAGAACTTTTGAACGACTTTGCAGAAAATCGTGTGAAAAATGGAAATAATTTCACGTTTGCATACAGTTTTTACACCATTTTTCTAAAAATTGTATGAGGTTGATACATAATTAGAGCAACCGATGTGTGTGTGTGTTTGTGTGTGGCAAAATCGAATTTCCGTCAATTGCAAATTTTGAATACGTTTAGTGCGTATTATGCTTATGCAATCCGCACAGCTTTTTTGACTTACGTAAAACTGATGTTTTGCATGAAAAGTGTGATACGAATTCGTGAAAGAAAATATTTTTCAAAAGCAACTTAATTTTATCCATCAAAGAAATCTACATATGTTGCGAAAAATAATTATTATGTAAATTGTATAAGGAAAATAAACGCGTTCGCGCTAAGCACATAATCTGACTTGGCTAACAGCTTCGTTTTTCGAAAAACCGTACATAATGTAAGCTCGTTATTACTTAAAAGTTTCAAATTGCATTATGTAACACCAGTGCATATCTATGTATATCTATGTGTCTGTGTGTGTCAGTGTGTATTCCCTACATTGTATAACGCAAAAAATAAATATAGGCAAGCCGAACTAGCGTCGTATTTTCGCCCGCAAGCTGTGTGACATTAAACTTACACAACAGCGAGCTTCTCTCACGCACTGTGTATATACAAAAAAGCTCCCGTTTGCAAATTTGTTAGTGTTCAAACTTACACATGAATGTTTAATAATTTGAGCTATTATGGATAAAACAGCTTCAGTAACTTCTATGAATTACATGCTGTACTCGTTGATTATTTAAAAATAATGTGAACGACAAAGCGTAAATTTACACAAAAGAAAAGTTCAAGTAGAAGGAAAGGAAGCGCGATATCGATAAGACGGTGCAACAGTGTGAATTCGCGCTCATTCATTACATAAAAGCGCGCGACTGTTTACCGCGCGCGGGTAGTCCGCTTTATTTTTAGTCGACCGCTTGAACGGATGATGATACGCGCGCATACGCCGAGAGAGTATGAGAAAGAGAGAGAGAGGGAGTTTTGATGTATATTCGCGAAAATCTGCGAAACCAGCTATAGTATATAGGGCTTACGTAAGGTGTACGCGCGCCCGCGATTTTCGGAGGCCGATTCGCCGAAGAGCAGTAGCGCGCCGGCGTTTGGCTCTTTCTGGAGGAATCGACTTGGATTACGTAAGCCTAGCGGAGCGAGGGACATTCAGACTTTGGGGAAGAATTAGCAATATTTTAAAATACTTTTTTGCGGAGGCCACTGTAGTACAAATCGCACAATTGTAATCTTTTAAAAGATAACGTTAAACTTTTTATCGCATATGCAAATGTATTATGTCTTATACTACTTGAAACAAACGTTATATTTTTTTTACTCAACAAATATTGCCTGATTGATTATAGTTGCTCAACCCTGGTATATGTATAGCTGCATCTGCATTGAAAAGATATATTCTATCAAATCATGTTTTTACGTTCCGAATCAAGCTCATTTATAAAAAATGAATAATTTACCGATCGATAATTTATCTAAAAAAGCTTAATTAAAACATATATTTTCAGGGTACATTGGTATATAATTTATTATTCTGTTTAATTTTGTAAAAGCAGCTCTGGCGATAAGAAAATCAAACTCGTGGTGTTGTTTGAAAATTGTCGAAAATTTTGGCCAAAGATTCAAAAGTACAGGACGACGCATTCTTAAAACAATGTAAAAGAATACGTACAAGCGAAGCTTGACTAATAAAGCGAGTCATCCTCTCAAACGAACTTTTGTGAAACTCCTCCACGCGGCTCATAATCGTACACGGAGTCTCGAAACAAAAATCATCATCTTTATGTAACGCTCGACACTATTTGAGCAAGCAGTTCTGCTCTCCTCGTCTCCCCAGTGTAATAACGAGCTGCTTTGGGTGCGCAACATTTACGAAACGTCGACTGCCACGACTCTCTCGCAAAATCTACAATGCTCTCTCGTCTTTCCCTAATTGCCGAAAAGCTGGCGCCTATGCCGCGGTAATTCACGTGGCGAATTAGCTATAGGTGTACTGTCTTTCTTGCGACATACATACCGGTGTCCAAATTGAAATTAGTATGGCATTATAGTAGGAGAGAGTTGAAAGATATGCGATGGTTAAAATCAAAAGCTTTTTTAATTTTGATTTTTGTTGTTATTATTATTATTATTTGTTAATAGTCTTTAAATCATTGTACGTGTAAAGAAGAACTTTCGGGTGTTTACCCAATTTCTGTGCATCATGAGCAGTAAAAAGCTTCCTCGAGAAAAGCTCATCTTTCCAAGAATCGCGCCCAGCCAACAGCAGAGAAAACACGTCGTCGTCAACGGTTGCGTGAAATTACATAATAAAATTCGCGTAAACAATATAAACCGCTATCAATCCACTGTACGCAACAGACAGGAAAATCTATACGCGCAACGCAATATCAGAATGACTCACCGGCCCTCCTAATAATATATACAACATACATATACAAACAATTGCTCACTGCGTCGTATCATCCTCTACAACAGCCAAAATAGTACATAGGCGAAATGCGCGACGCAAGCTCGCACGTCGCAGCGAAAGCTTCGCGCGCGGTATGTGCGGCAGCGCGACGACAAACTTCGCGCATATTGTTTTACGTAAGCTCGAGCGCAGTCAGCGGCATTTCGATGATTAACAATTTGTTTTGCGATCGGCTCTGCAAAGGTGACTCTCCTCCTCTCCGCGTGCAGCACTCGCGCGAGTATATGAGTATGTATATATTTGAGCGCACAACGCGACATAAATAGCTTATGTAAGCTCGCGCGCCAGATAAATGCGCGCGTATATGCAGCCGAAGATTAAGACTTTCCAATAGCTGCACGTTATTCTCTGTTCGTGCAATTTTTGTCCAATCGCTGATGAGTTATGCGCTTCTGTGTGATCAATGACGTCCTTCGATTCTACTGTGTGCGTTATATGCCAAGCTGTCCGGTGTTATACTGAATCGAAATGTGTTTAAGTTTTAATGCTTTGATTGGAACTTTTTTTTTATTAAGAAGTTTATTTTGTCGAAAAAATGAAAAGCTTACTGGATACAATGTTCTTTATTGTTATATGCAACTATTTATAAGGGGATGTCGGAGCCACGCTGATTGGTTGAAATTTTTATGCCTTAATTTCCTAACCTCAATTTTTTTAGATTTTAAATTATAAATATATGCACTTATATTTATCTTACATAAACGCGGTGCTCCACGACGAGTATTATAAAAATGTACGTTCACAAACACTTAAATATGTATAATAACATATAATTTATACAATCAATTAGAGCTACGACGTGAGGTGAATAAACGTCGATGAAAAGAAAAGATGGTAGCATGACCGTCACTTTTACCGCGGTTCTTTAACGATATATCCTAATATAAAATCAATGAAAATGCAGCGTTTCGCGGTCCGCTACATGATAACAGATCATCATTATCGATTTTATGTTCAATAATATAAGGTGACGAATTGCAAACGAACAATGCGGACAACGGCTCGAGGTGGGGTCACCATTGGTAACGTTCACTTTGACGGCCCCTTTAAAGAAAAAGATCTTGTATTTAAAAGAGTCTTTTATTTCTAAATCGATAAAATAATTATTTATTAATATTTTTATTTAATTTTTTATAATAGCGTTGTTGATTTGAAACTTTTCTTCTTTACATATATCATTGCAACCTTCTTAATCAACACTTAACTCTATATATGCATTAACTGCAGTCATTGAACTATTTGCGAGAGCGCAAAACAAGCATCGGTGGAAAGGTCATGATATTAATGTTGTGGATTTTTATTTGATAAAAATTTATCTCTTGTTAAAAGATTCATTTGCTGCTTAAAAATATAAATATAAGCAGAATATTAAAATTATCAGCAATTTATACGTACTAATTCCTTTTTAGTCCGCTAAGCAGTTCTTACTTGACAATATGCAATGACTGTTATTTGACAACGACACATTATATCTGCATTTAATTATATGTAGTAGTCTTCTCATTTATAATTATATAAATTACTGGATTTGATTATTTGCCTAATGTAATATTGTTATTTTCTCTTTTCGGTTTGATAAATTATATATATGTTGGTTAAAAATGCAGGGCATATAATACAATAATTAACTTACATATTCCTTTCCAATTAAGTAATTCATATGATGAATTTAATGAGTCCCCCCGTTAGTGCACTTTTTCTTATTGTTCAGTAACTATAACCTAATTACATGCTTTACATACGTTCTGGCGGCAATGTAACCATGGCAACTGCAATAAGCAATTCATAGCACAACTCATTTACTACAACTTTAAAAATAATTTTAAATCGACTACGCGAGCAAAATTAAAAAAAAATGGATTCATAGGTTCTGAACGCATAGGTAAAATTGATATAAAATGTGCTATTAAGCGAAATAAAAGTGACAAAAAGTAAATAACTAAATTGATGATCTTTTTTATCTTTATTAATTAATTAAATTGATCAGGTAATTAATCGTTGGAGTTGAATTATATCAAAATGTACTTATAGCTGATATCAACGATATTACATTTTTAAAAAGCGTTCCTATACTTGGTAAAATTATATAAATGGAAAATTAGAAAAATACATTTTTATTGCGCATAATTATAATTTAAAATCATTTTTAAATTCATCAATTTTTATACCAATAATTAATTAATTCGAGACATATGAGTACACAAAATCCAGTGCAAACTGGTAGTTTAGAAAAAGATAGTAACCAAAAGTAATAAGTGTTATCTACTTTATGAGACCTAAAACGGTCAATACACTGTGACTAGGGTCAGCGACTCACGCGGTCTTTACATCAGTCGCAATCGCACTTTTTGAAACACATTCAATATCCTTCTTTTCCTTCATTTTATTATTTTTATATTTTACTGTTCAAGAAACAGAAATATTAATATAGTACTACGGATTCGTTATCATCGCCATTTTTAAAAGCCGTGTATTAGCTTTAAGAATTCCGTATGAACACTGCAAAAATAAAAACACGCGATAAGATTACAATGCACATGTTTCTTTCATATATTGTTTCTATATTAAAGTCATATAATAAAAAGTAAATCTCAAGTGAATTGTGTTGATACACTACTGGCAAAATTTTTAAAAAAAATATATATATATAGTAATTAGTGTAAAAAATTTTCCAAAAAACTTGCATGTTTCAACTAATTGTATAAAATAAATATAATATAATATATATTTATCTACAGGAACATTCAAAAAACACAATGCGAATGCATACGACAATATATCGATTGCGTATTACCCGCACGCACTGCGTCAAGCAGCCGCACATTTCGCAATCGCGAAACATTGTTGCCATCCATTCATTAACTGAGCAATTCCGTTTATTTAAGAGCAAAGCATAATTCGGATTCGTCATAGTCGACGTCACAGCGCCTCCCTTCAGCAACAGTTGCGTGAGCATCTGTCTGACGCGTAGTCCTCGACTGCGCGGTCGAGCCCTTTGAGGATCACTTGACGTACAATTTCATAACTGAACAAGGGACATGCCTCTTTCGCTTACATCAATCGTTATAATATACTTCCAAATATTAAATAACGCATTATCGGGTGACTGAGGCATAACTGCACACTTTCCCTTCGTTGATTTTTCACGTGCGCCTAATTGATGAATTTAGATTTAATTATATTCAGACATGCATTTCACATTTTTAAATTGCATATAGCCTACAGAAATGGATATAATTTTGTGCTACTAAATGGAAGCCGGATGAAAAGACGACTCTTTGTATAATTATTAAATTTCATCCCGAAGATAATTCCAGCCAGTCGTTTCATGAAAACGTGGCTTAAATTTCGCAGGTCACATAAAACGCGAGTCGCGCCTCATGCAGGTCGATTACATACGAGGATAGCACGGCGCGCGGATAGTCCACCCCCGCGCGGGATTGTCCGGGCCGCGCAGGCGCAGCCCCTCGAGTTCGCTGTGCTCATGCGTGGACTGGGCCGCGCGTGTGATGATAATATGCTGCCAGCAGAGCGCGCGTGCATGCATATACACACTTGCGGCCAGCCCAGTTGCCAAACAATTGATCCGATCTCGCGAGAGTCTGACCCGGTGCCGCCGGACCTCGTCTCAGCAGCAGCTGCAGGATGTCCGAAGACGCCAAGTGCCTCTAAGTCATCGTCTCGAGGCTGTTGTATTAGTGCTTGAAAAGCTGTGCCGTACTGCCACCCCCCGATCAAGTCGCCCCGCCGTCAACAACAAGTGTCCCCCTCGCCCAGACTCGATGCTGCTGTCGGCGTGGGAGTGTTAATATAATACCACTGTTCTATACGGCTCGACGGACGTACAGGTGGGATCGAGATGTGCCAAAGACGCGACTGGCTCGTCGACGATACGTGAGGCTAGGTGTGTGTTGGCTCTCTGCGAGGTGCTATACCTACTGGTTCAAAAATAGACTTTTCATCCCTGGCGATTATACGTTAGGTTCTCACACGCGAACGAAAGGAAGTGAAACAAAAGCTAATAAGGCGACGTTTTTCGAGTGCAGGTCTCAAGATGTCTCGTGACAAAGGAGCCAATTTACGCGCAGGACTACCTCACTGATGGCATAGGTATATCACGTTCCTACAGCACACGACAATAACGTCATCGTCTCGAGAGATAACGGTATAAAAGGAGAGTCTTGCACGCTACACGCAACGGCAAGACCTAACGTAATCCTTGAAAATCCTGATTACACTATCAGCATCATCGCGTAACCGGGGGCTGCGTCACCGCCAGGCAAAGGTTAGTAGCAGGCTCGCAGAGAGCGGCGCGCGTCGATCGAAGTCGCGCGCAACCACCACCAGAAGCACCAGCAGCAGCAGCAGCAGCAGCAGCGCTCCACCTCCTCTGGCTCCTCTACTCGCGGAGCACAGCTGCCAACAGCAGCGACGCGCGCCAAGCCGAGCCAGTCGACGGGGAACCTCAGCCGCGTCGAGACAGAGAAAGAGAGAGAAAGAGAGATAGAGAGTGTTGGTGTGTGAATGAACCGAGCGCGCTCAGCCGGTACCGCGTGGCTCTCTGTCAAAGTTTCTCACAACAAAGTGCCGCGTGCCGATGAGATAAGCGGAGTCGCTCTCCGCCGAGTGCGTGCGCGGGTTTTACTTTGCGGTTTGTGTCGTAATACATAAGTATTATATATCTGCAACAAGTGCGCGCGGCGACTGCATCGGGCTCCTCTGATTTTCTCGCAGTAGCTGTACATATTATAACACAAGTATATATCAAGAGTTTCGTGTGCGTGTGATATGCATCAGCGTCTGCATCAGTCGATGGGTCTCCCCGTCTGCAGCAGCAATGTCTAAGAGCTTCAGCTACTCGATCTCAGCTGGGAGCGGATTCTACAGGGCGGACTTTTCCGTGCTCGATTGATTTGCCATAATCAGCGGCTGCTCATCCTGTGACCAAGATGACGGAAATGGCCAAGGAGGCGTTCGCCTCGCGAAACTACAGGCTCGCCCTCGAGATGTACGAGCGCTGTCTCAAGCAGCAGGGCCCGAACTTCGAGGTGCTCTTCGGCTACGGCGACTCTCTCGCCCGATGCGGCAGGATCCGCGAGTCCATCGACGTCTACTCGCACTGTCTGGCCCTCGGAAACGTGCCATCCGACAAGCTACGGCACCTCGTCAACGCTCTCCTCGAGGAGCTCGGGATCCCGTCCAGCAGCGCGCCGACTGCCACTGGCAAGCGGCCCTCCGAGCAGCCGATCAGCAGCAGTACGGTGCTAGCCTCGTTCGCATGCCCGCGCTGCGAGGGTGCCATGTACCAGCCGGTGACGCTAGACTGCGGTCACACCTTCTGCCGGGCCTGCCTCGTCGACGAGCTCAGCTGCCGGGTGTGCGGCCAGAAGAGGCTCTCCGACGACAAACTCCTCGCTTGTCCCGAGACCAATGTGCTCGTCCAGAGGCTCGTCGAGAAGTGGTGGCCTCGCGAGGCCGAAGCTAGTGCGGCGAGACACGAGGCCGACGCGCTCATGAAGAAGGGACACCTCAATCAGGCGCTCGAGAGATATGATCTTGCTGTGCAACTAGGTAAGCTCTCCTAATTTTACCCATTTTTCCGAGAATTTACTATAGAGCTGCAAGAAAGTCTCTCGACTTGTATATTCACTCGCGGCGCGTGCGGCTGTTATGTAGCATCGTGTAGCGCGCAGTAAAAAGGATGATTTACATAAATGAGTAGCGTTATACAATGATTAAGGTTGAAACTCAGACGAGCACCGAGAGCGCGCTGTGTGTGTGTGTGTGTGTGTGTTGGCTTATACAAAAGAAGTACCTATATACCCTTACGTAAGTTCTGAAAAAAATAAACAGCAAAACTTGACGCGCGTTTTTTGAAAGCCGTGTGTTTAGTCTCTATTGACGAGCTTTCCGAGTCTTCTGCTCTTCGAGTAAATAAAAGTGTCACGTGACTCGGTCATTCACTAGAGCGCTCACTCTCTCTCTCTCTCTCTCGCTCGCTCTCTATTTGCGCGCGTGCGCGTGTATATAGACAAGTATCGGTGTGCGCGGATACTCGGCGGCTTATATAAAGTGTGTACGACAATGTGTATATAGGCTCTTCTATTATATCATAAGTGATTTTTAAAAGATCTGACCTTTGCGAGGAAGGGCTAAAAAATATACGGCATCATGCGCGTCTTTTCTCGTTACGAAATACACGTGCGTTATATTCGGTTTGCCACATACTCTCCCCGATGTGTGTGTGTATGATGTGGCCGCAATTTTTGGAGGTTATGTAAAAAACATTGTGTAGTCGTCGGCGCGCGCGCTGCGGCTGCAATTATGTAAGGAATCGATTTTATGAAATTTTTACACCGAGAAGAGCCTCCAGGTGAGAAGCGAAAATTTCTTTTGTTACGGCTTATATATTTTTCACTCGACGAGCACAAAATATTACGCCGTTGCCACATACTATAATATTACTTATATACTGATGCATGGTTATGTTGACGTCGATCCTTTTCGTAACACACCGATGCATTTGAATGTCAACTGCGTGTATTAGACACCAATTGTCACGAGAAAGAGATTAATTATGAAAATCGCTCGATTAGACTTCTAGGAATGAGCCAATATTCGAGCAGATTTTAAATCGTTACTCTATTTGAGTAATCATTCGTAGAGCATTACGTCACGCTCTTCTTCAAACGTATGTATGTATGTACTCATGGCATCTTTTCATTCACATATAGTCGGCCAAAGCGTCATCGGAAAAGCAATCAAACGTCAAGCAAAAAAAAATTTCGGAGCAGTTATGCAACGATTCGAGAAATACGCGTTATTTAAACAAAGAACGCCACCGGCATATTCTGAATACACCGAAAACTTGAAGCCAGTCTCTCTCTCTCTCTCTTTCGAGAAAGCAAAATTCGAGACGACTGATTCACCCGCGCATCAATCGCGAAAATAGCCTTATAACATAAAAATACAGAAGCCCAGGAGTGGCATCGCGAGTGAATCACGTCGCGCAGCTGAGTGTCAACCGCACGCGAAACGCACTCTGCGCTTACTGCCAAATTAGCTACTCTCTCGCTCTCCCTCCTCCCTTTTTATATAACAAAGTCTATCTTTTTTTTTTTTTTTTTTTTATTAAACCGTGCGCGCGTTACACAATGTTTCAGTGTAAAAAAAATTACGTAAAGCGCGCCAACTGCTAATCAAATAATAAAACGGCGAGCTATATACTGCACGACTCCTATCTTTGCTAATGTATAGCAGTATATAGCAGCGCGTCTCTCGCTCAGATGAAGGTAAACCGGTATGACTGCGAATATTCGGTAATTTTTCTCTTTGTTTTTTAATCAGAAAAACTGTCGTCCGCATTTCTGTGTGCAAATTTTCTGAAGCAGAAAAAACGTCATTAGCTTTGCGTATACTCTATTACATAATACGAGGAATTAAGAGTACATTTATCAATTCAAGTCGCAACGTGCTCCAAAAGAAGTAGCTTGATTGTCCGACTAATACTTACACTCGAGTGACTCACCGCTAAAATTAAAAGTGACTATACTCCGAGAGAGATTAGCGACTCTAGCAGAGTTCAAAAATCTATAGACTATTTTGCTATTTACTCGCGATCGGAAAAAAAAAAAAAAAAAAAAAAAATAGACTTTGTTATATAAAGCGCGCAAGCTCTCCACCAAACAGAAGAATCAACAACAGATGTGCTGGTCTCTCTCTTTCTCTCTCCCACACCGGTTGCGCGCCTGCGCGGCTTGCGTTTACGTCCCGCTGTCTGTTACTACTGACGTAGAGGCACGTTGAGCGCGTGTTGCACGTATCCCCGCGCAGCCGGCGCGAGTGCGATGACTCAGATACAGCCGCGACGACGCGCGTATAAGAGTCGCGCCGGAAATCAGCTTTTATCGGAAGTAGCGACCGGCTGCAAGGAATATGACTTTTGTCCATATACGTCTCGGAGTTATTAGTTATCGAAGATATGATTTGATGGCTGCATTTCTTTGTCCTCTGGGTGCATTTAGCTTTCGCTTGCGCATACTCTCGTAAAACATTCCGCTAATTATAGATCGAGATTGATTGCACTCGGATAATTTCGCGTGGGCTTATTGAAATTTCATTATCTTTCACTTGCCATTGAGAGATTAAGTATAGTTGATGTGTGAAGTCTAGGAAAAGTGAGAAAAACAATAAAAGTCGATTGTATTTTTGTTGTATGTTATTTTTTCGAATTTTTATTCCACGTATTTTTAACTGCAAGATGATGATGATGCGCATAAAAAACCTTGGCAATATTTGTTCGCTGTATATAATATCTCTCCGCTCAACAACCTCTCCCCGGAGAGAAGTCATTTTTAAAGATAATCTTCTTTGATCTCGGCGAGCATGTATAGGTCTGCTTGCTTGGCCGACCTCGAGAAAACCGGGGTAAATAAACTGTTTCACGGCGACTGCGCGTATCTTCCACCCTTGCCTTACGTATATACCGAGGCCGAGCCATTCTAGCGCCTCTCTTATCGCGTGCAGTATACTTATATATACATATGTATATATGTATCCATACCAGCACGAGCGCGCCTTCGTGTGTATGTAAACCATCGTCATGTTATATTCCCATTCTCGCCGCGTATAAATATGCAGAGCGTGTGGATAAAGTAGAACAAAGATATTAGTATAGTAGTAGGAAAATAATTAATCGGCAAAGAGTCGTAAAATTTTATTGCTACTTAAGCTCAAAGACGCGATATATTATATTCTCGAATACAGATCAATTCTGTAGTTTCGTCATATATGCGAGCGAATTTCACTGCGTGATGTAACATTTTGTAACGTTTCGAGCAACATCTTCCCTTCAACCGCTGGTTCGAAAAAGAAAAGGGACCATCTCTAAATCACCTCAATAATGAATTTCTCAAATTAGCGCCACCCTAATTAGCCCCGATCCGCGCAGAAAATTGACGCCTCGTATATAGACTCTTCAACAGTCAGCCCAGCGTCTGAGAGCGAATAAATCTTCGCATTTAATTCAGAGCTGCTTTGCGAGAGATAGAAATTTCTCCGTGCGACAGAAGAATCCCCTCCTTCGAGTCGAGCTTTTTGATTACGCCGGCTGTGGTGACGACCTCAAAACGGTGCACCGTTTCGCTCTGCCCTCGAACTCCTTTGTCCGGATTCCCAGACGTCGGAATAGCGACTGATGCTGCAGCGATCGGTCCCGAGTGTATCTTGGCTCAAGAGCCGGGGAGCCTCGGAATTTACTTTGTTTGCGTCGGAGTAATAAATACTTTTTGTTACACGCAAACTTGAATATTTTAGAGACTACAGTTGCATTATTTGCACTTTTCGGTAAATTCTCTCTGTAATCGGGGAACATGAACTTGTTTAATACACTTTGCAACGGACGAATCCTGTATAATACTTGGCGACTTTCAATCGTTTCACGGCGCTGCAGCAAGAGCGACCTTGCATCGCGAGCACGACTACGACTTATTCCAGGTCGTCGAACTCCTCTCCCGCTAAAAGTCTCAAGGTCAGAGGCGCGCGCGCGCGCGTTGCTGCAGTCGGCTGCCTCTCGACTCGTCGACGCTCTCTCTCTCCTTCTTTCAGAGTTTCTCCCTCTCTCTTTCTGCAGAGACGCAGTGGTCCGAGTCCGCGCGAGTCATTAACGTGTCTCATCGCCCCCTCGTATAATATGATGCGTGCATGTCACACTACGCTCTCATCATGTGCGTATAGTACGTGCAGATTTGTATGAAAAAGTACCTACTGGAATTCGTAAATCCGAATACTCTTTCCTTGCTTTTATTTCTCTGGTTGTAAAGTGTATTTTCGATCGAGTGAGAAATTAGCTGGTGATATTAATCGGCTACTAATTTAAATGGGATTATTATTATTCCGCATACTCGAAGATTGAAATTTATCCAAAGTGTTGAAAGAGCGCTTTGTTTCCTTAAACCCGAGCTGAACGAAGCGCACGCTTCTATGCATTCCAGGAAAACATTCATCATAAATTCAAGGAACTCCATCTGCGCTCTCCCGTCATAAAAACAGCGGACACAACTCCTTCTGCCACGGGTCATCACCATTCTACCCGCTTGTGCTGCAAAGAATCCACGGACATAGGTCGACGTTCGGGGCCATGCATGTGCTGCGCTGTATATATGTACTCGCGTAAGATCTCGCAGATAACCACCTGACGATGATTATGGTACTATTAATAGAACTTAATCGCGCTTCATCGCAGTGCCGCGCGTATGACATCTATATATAAAAGCTCACATTTAACATTCGAAAAAGGCAGAAAGTCGTGAGCATACGGCCAATCTCGATTTCAAAATTAATTCGACATTGACTTTGTCAAATTATACTCTGCATTGTTTTTTGTTTAAATGATCATCTGGACGTGTTGTTGAGATAAAGAAGGCCCTGATGGGACTATTTTACTTGGAATGGAATGATGTAGGCAATGAACATAAATGCATGTTTAAGCAATGCGTTCTTAGAAAGTTAGTTACGAAGCGCTTGCGAATATATATCTCGACAAGTCAAACGCAAAGAAGGCTCACACTGTGTGACATGTATACTAAATGCAACCCAATAATATGGAGATCTTTATAACAATAACTTAATAAATAAATAAAAAAAATTCGATAACGTTTACGTAAGTCGATCCAAAAGCTTTGTTACGAGAGGATAAGAGTCTGCTGCTTCTGTAACAACTAGAAAGTTATTGGCTTTTGTCTTGAAATTGGCAAAGATACGTTTCCGCGTGACCATTATATATTTTCTAATTAATATACGAAGCAAGCAAAATATGCAAATACTTTTTTAACTTTACAATATAAGTGGTATATTTATATTCACATTGATAAAACGTATAATACAGGCTAGGTCGATGATTATTTCCATAGCACAAACTTCTTGAATCTCAGAAGATACAGCTTGAATCCTTCTTTCGAAAAAGGAATGAAACCGAAATAAAACAAAATGAAAAACAAGCTACTAAAGACACAAAACCCGAATCCTTTGTTCCCGCAGCACTCATCCCGATATATAAATTTTTCATTCTCTCTCTCTCTCTCATCTTTTAGTGCAGCAGCACCTACTCACCATCTCTCTCTCACTCGAGAAAAGGACACAAAGAGAGCTGCATTCTCCTTCTTTCTCTCGCGAGCGTTTGGACGCCACAGCCGCCGCCTAAGTTCACGGCCAGTCTGAGCAGTTCTTATATAACGCGCCAAGTCTCTCTCTCTCTCTCTTTCTCTCCGGCTATTCCGAACGCATACGCGCTATACTCGCTGTGATACTCCGGGAGAAGGAGATTCTTGAGATACGCGCCGGCGAGTTCAAGAGCCGCAAAGCGGCTGTAGAGGGGAAAAGGAGACAAAGACCGGATGGTGAAGGCAAGGTTCGCCCGATCGGACGATGCCTATGCGCTTGCACGATTCCGATGCTACTCGGGCTTTCTGTTGAGTCGTAATTTTGGTGCAGAATTTTATAAGTAGAGCTGGATAGAAACTGTTGAGGAAATTGTTATCCAGATATAACGATCGTTAATGCGAGAGGCTGACGTTTTCCGAAATTGAAACGTCAAAGGGGAAATGTTACGGATACAGGCAATATTTAAGTATAAATGGTGACAATTTGCTGCACTATACCATCCGAAACTCTTGGAATCTGTTATTAGGTACCTGTTTCCGGACATTGTATGTAAATTGTTATATGGAGGCATAGCGAATTGCCATGAAATATGCCACCATAATATGAAAGAAACTTACAATCTCGAAAGTTTTCATAACCGCATAGTGATTTAGTAATCGCGTTTGACTTGCTCTTTTTTTTATTGGGAACGTTTTAAGATTTTGCTTGAGAGCAAGAAAGACATAAAACGTCAACCTATATATATATATATAGTTTATCGAACTAATTTAGGAAGGATATGAATTTTATCCATTCCTATATTATTGAAAAGGAGAAAATTGAGGAACTTTTCGAACTATAGCGAAAGTATATTGTATAATTAACGGAAAAATCCTTGGTCGAGTAACATTGTGCATTTATAAACTGTATAATCGTTTAACGATTCACTGCAACCCGAAGGACACGTGTATACGTGCGCATCATTGTTTTGTATTTCTGACCTATTTGTAAACGCGTCGTTGCTATTATTCGAAGAATACGCTCTAGGAACGAGCTCAAGCATATAATGAAAAATGCGCTTGAAACGTGAAGCTTGCGCTCATCGAGCTTTTCTATGTATATGTCTATAACGAAAAACAGAGAAGTGAACAAACTTTAAAATAGCAACAAAAAAAAAAACATTAATTGAACTAAATAAGATAAACATACGTATTCAAAATATCTTGTAATCCCTCTAAAGCATTAAACTCGTATTTTTGGCGCTGCGCTTACGTAACGTGTTTGTGTATGGAACGGAAAATCTAAAAAATAATTTATATAATCGATCTTCTCATTGTTTTATAAGCCGATATTGCAGCGTACAATGTAAGTCTATTACATAATGATCCCAGTATATATGACTAAAACTGTTTCTTATCGTCAATCACACACAAGTGCACAATAAAACTGAACCAGATGACAATTCAACTGAAACATATATAGTTCTATTGTAAGAACGAATTCATTTATTATACGAATTTAAATTTACAATAAAGCCCCGTGATTGCAAAATTTCCCGGTCTCTCTCGCTATAGGGTCGTCGTGCGATTCCTTCGAACTCGGGCTTTCGCCCACACGATCCGTGTATCAGCAGCAGCAACAGCAGCAGCCAGTAGCAGCGCGGCACACGATTACGTGTCATCGTTCCCGTTAGCGTCGTTACGAGATCGGCCGGCACGAAATTTCCCGCGGCGGCGAGCACACGCACTGACGACATCGCGCTGATAGTTCGTAACGTTTTTTTAACGAGTCACCGCCGCAAGAGTATATAGTACTAGCTTACAATGCACCGAGCCGTCGCGCGGCCAACCGATCCTTATGTAACCTTTCGCGCGCACAGTATATTTTTGGCGGAAACATTGTCTCGCGGATTCTTCAAACATTTTTTTCCAAAGATTTTCGATGCACTCGCATTTCAAACATCAATTATATGATCCATTACGTAATACTTAACGTCGATTGATTTACGACATTCTTTCGAAATTATTAAAAAAAAGATGCATGCGTATTGTTTACATAACTATTACGTAACAGCAATGATGCTGCTTAATTAAATAAACACTTATCAGCCGAATCATCTTCAAAGTCGAATCGATATCAGCAACAACGGGACTAAGAAAAATGACCGCTCCAAATTGTGCGGAGTAATTGAAATCGTAAAATTAAACGGTACATCAACAAGAATGCGCGATGGATTTAGCCGAAGGTGGCAAACCGATATAGAAGCCGCGAAATTTGACTTGATAAATAGGGCAGTGTTTATATAAACACACGGAGTATATACGCGCCGTCGCGTTATATAAACAACCTGAAAAGTCAAAAATAAAAATCGCGCACTAGTATACCATATAGCTGCAGCAGCAGCAGCAGCAAGCCCGCAGCTCTTGTGCTCGTAAAAGCGCATTATTTAGAGCTGACGGATAGAGAGACAAACAACAAAAGGAGCTGTATATAGTGTTGAAAAAAAAAGAGCGCGAAAGAGAAAAGCAAAGGAGATCATATAGCAGCGCGAGAAAAACAAAGGAACGGCGCGTCGTTGTCGTCGTCGTCGTTAATCTCATTAGGCCAACAGGCGCAGTTTTCGTGATGCAACGCGTACGGCGCGCGCGCGCACACATACACACACACACACTCACACACATATAGGCAGCAGCAGCAGAGGCTCGCGCGCGTTAGCTCTTAAACGTGCGCGCTCCAAGATTAGATAAATACACTCTAGCAATGTCTGTTACGTTTACGTACGACTTGGCTCAAATTGCACTTACATAAACGGACTCGCGCGCGCGACGATCGGTGTCGCGGGTCAGTCTTTCTCTCTCTTCTCAATTGACGTTGGCCACTCCGTTGCAGGCAGAGAAGATCCTAATACTTACGTGTATAGGTATATATATATTTATGTACACGGCTTTTTAAATATTTTTTTCCGGCCTCGGCGGAAGCGCGCGGAAAATGTTTATCGGAGGTATAATGGATATCGCGAGATTACGGCTTTGCAGCAAAAGGGAAGGGCGGGCGCGGGAGAATGAATCGATGTAACGCTGCCGACATAACCTAGAAAATTGATTGGGAATCGTTAGCCCAATGAAATACGGGCGTGCTTCGTTTATAAGCTTGGAGCTCGGAATAGAAATTGCCGCTCGTAATAATAATGCGTATACATATATACGGCTGCGGCGAAAATCGAATTCCGCAAATTGTTCCGTAATCTATTCGCGTACAAATTTACAATGCGCGTATTTCGGGCCGTTATTAGCAAACGCGGCACTCTGTTATTCTATTTCAATTGATTATGCCCATGCCGAGAGCCAATGTTAGATTACAATCAAATATATCCGATTGGTATTATGTATAAACGCGTTGAGCGTTACGGTTTTATAATTATGATCAGCAAAATGTTTCAAGATCTGTGCTGGAATTATCGCAAATGTTAATTATGACATACATTTTGGCCGTCATAACGTAATAAACTGCAAATCCTTTTCATATAATATTACGTTAGACCATTTCATAATTATAATACTTTTAATAAAAAAAATCAAGCCTAGAACAAATGAAACTATAATTCTTCAAAAAATCGATCCACCTTATCTCTTTCAAACCTCGCTGATTGTTAGGACGAAGAAGACAACCAAAGTGATTGCCTCTAAAGCCAATCGGCGCGCGAGGGTGTAGGAGGTCAATTCAGAGAGAAAAATGCTCCACATACAATCCTTACACCCACCTCGACTTTAAATTGAATTGCGTAAGAGGTTTTCCTTATTATTTTATTGTTCGTACACCAAAAGAACTTTGATTTTCCAACTCTATTCTCAGTTCATCGGTATAATTATTCCGATCCAAGCATCCATATATAAAAGAAAATACTCCGTGAAAATCTGGAACTCCGAGTAAGCGATTAAAAATAAATACACATACACAATACCTTATTCGGCTAACCGCTGCAGTGTAGACGGAGGTGCAAGGCCGCAATCGCAGTGACGCAGCTGCGCAACACTCGACGTTGCACCTGCGCTACACCAAGAGAGTTCACCTGCCCTCGCGCATAGCTGTGCACACTCAGCAACTTCAATCCCTCGACGTTTTTCTTTGCTTTTGTTTTATCGCGTTCCGTGCTGCGCAGTTATATATGGCGCGAATCGAGCGCTAGATATGTAAAATGCTGCAATTCTTTCGTTATTTCTCTCGTTGAATATAAAAAAATAACTGTATGTATATATGTATGTACCTATATCGAAAATGTATTTTTCAGAGCGTCGTGAACGTGATTTTGAAATATTGCAAAATTATCGCGCTCACGCTCTGATTGGCAACCGTAAGTAATCATTGGTTGAGGGTGTGTGGATGGACTTTTCTTTGCTGCATTTCCAATACGTGTAATTATGCTATGCTAATATTTTATAATCACTATGATGAATTAATAAGTTAATTAAATATAGCGGACGAATGGAAATGACACTGTGTCGTTTATTATTTTCATTGCAATGCTGTTTGGCTACTCTGATTACGCGTGTTATAGGTATATATTATCGCACAAGTTTTAAAACTAATAAATCACGCATTATCATCAGTTACGTAAGCAATTTCGTAAGCGCAGCTAAGTCATTCCACGCGATTTTTATACAGATTGCGACCTGTTAAAATTTGAAAATTGACCTGATGTCCGCGTATAGCTTTGTCGCCTGTTCATCTGAGACACTTATGAAAGTATCACAGAATCAGTAGACGTTCCAGGAGCTTCGCCCTAAGGAAGATATAATTAGCTCTCGTCGCCGCCAATGCAGTTGCCTCATCTCGCGTGAAACCGCATCCTGAGAGTGCCGGTATCTCCGCGTTCGTTCGCGCACGTGCGGCGCACGTCGGAAGAAAAAGAAGACGAACTAATCTCGCCGCCCTTCTTTTCGAACGGCGCGTTGCGCTTCTCAGAATAGAACGTGAAAAATCGTATAGCCACCGCAATGCGCAATAGCTTCGTGTCGTGTTATATATATAAAATCCGTTTCTTTCCATTTTTTCTTTCTTTTATATACGAAAGAAGAAATAAAGAACAGCTGAAATCAATTAACGCTTCTATACTCTGCGCATATATAATGTACATGGCACAAAGCCGGCTAATTAATTATGCAACATTATCGGACGACGCGAAGAAAAACAAAGAGAGAGAGAGGGCGAGCGAGCATCGACTAGGAAACAAAGAAAAGAAAGAGGCCGACGATAAAGGTCTACGCACACAGATGTACGTTCGCGAGGAAAGCGATAAGAGTTATAATATAGACAAAGGCCGTATATGGGGATCGACGAGAGGTTTTGATTCACCGCTCCGATTAAAACGTATTTATCGTGACACATCGCACGTCACAACATATATAGTATACATATGCTGGAATTACGTAAAGGATGAGCTTTTCTCGTCTATATCGTTTCCCCCACACTTATACACACCGGTACGTTATAATATAGACACGTTTTCTTCCTCTCTTATCGCGCCTTCTGTGATAAGGCGCGCGCACCACGTTGTTCGGTTATTGGCGTACGTTATCGTAAAAGGCTTTACTGAATTACGGCTGTTCATCGATCGATGGATGCCAATTCTCTAATTTAAAAACCAAAGCAACCACGATTTCCATCAATTTGTCCCTTGTTAGACAGCCCACAGCTATACTAACTCTGCAGCTCTCACAGAATCGTCGTATTCGACCGCAGAGGGTGACAAAAAGAAGGAAAACTAAAACTGCCAACTTGACGATCGATATAGCGACAACATTATCACAAGCGGTTCGATATATATGCACACATTGCAGAGAACTTCCTGCGAATCATGAATAATTCAACCGCGCCGGCGCGTGTTCCTCTTTAATATTTCAAACTGTCCCCTCCAAACGCGCCTTCTCACCTCGATATACACAAACCTCCCTTCCTCTCTGATGTCTCTCGGGTTCGACGTACCGAATGGATCACTGCCAAATTCGGAATCGCATCCTACTCGCGGTTCTGTGTACCCCCCTCCCCCCTCTCTCTCTTGCGAGAGAGAGAGACTGTCCACCGACACCTCGGGTTTCAAGTATACACTGTCAGAGGATCAAGGACATGCGCGGAGAACTGGCTTGTGTTCCCATTCGCAAAAAGAGCAGCGGAGATGTGTCAAGGCCGAACCGCAGTACAAAGTAGACGAGCCAAGGAGAGAAAGAGAGAGAGAAGAAAAAGTATACGGGAGTGTAAAAGTATAGAGGCTACGCAGATCGAGGGAGACCGATCGAGACCGAGTTCTGCAGCCAGCGCCATATGTGTTGGAAACAGCTGCGCGAACTTCGCCGTTGTCTGTATAACTTCATCTTCATCGTCTGAAAAAGCTTGGATTTAGTATGCGTTTTTTAACGCAGCCTTTTTTCACCGCGAAGTTCAACCAATTATCTTCTTTATAGTCGTTATAGGTTCATTCTCATTAACTTTCAGCTAAATTTTTTGTATAAAAATAAGATAATACAAGTTTCTATTGTGCAACGTAAATATCATATCCTTGAGTGACTCTTTCTTCTTCGCGTGTTCCTTTCGGTTGACCCAATGGCTGCTCTTGAACTTTTTCAACCTGGACCCACTCGTCTCGAATTAACGAACCGACTTGGAATTATTTTTGGACCTGTTCTCGTACAAGCATGCAGGCAAGCATGTGTGATACAAACCGACAAAAAATACTGTGCCTGCATATATAGTATGAAAAAGTGATATGTCCTTGTGCTAAATTTAAAAACTCCTTTTTCGTTCAATACATCAGGCTTGGATATTGTGCTGGTGCCATTGTAAACAGAAATTGTAAATATTTTCACAATTATAAATGTAGTCCAAAATAATCGTACAACTAGAAAATCTAAAGTAAAGATTTAACCCATTTCTTCGAGTTCATCATTCACATTCACAAAGCAAGGCTATTCATTTAATTCTCTCGTGATAAATGTGCAACAATCTCTTCCAAAACACGTTCTGAAAAACAACAGCGAGATCACCACTGACTTTTTGGGGTGATCTCTCTGCGTGTCAATGAACTTTAGAAGCTTAATCTCGTTTTCCGAATCATTGATTAATTTGTTCTGAAAGTATATAACTCACGTTTTTCGTTTGAGAAAAATAAGCATCGCTAATAATACTTGATGATATATTCTACCCAGAGAGTTATAATGTTGAAAGTTATTTCCTTACTCGAGTAGTTAGAAGTTCGACTGGGGGGAGTTTACACGAAAATACTTTTACAGCATCGCGTGTCACGTACCACTTGCGGCTCTGCTTCTCTCTTTCTCTATATGTGTATAGGTCGAATAGTAGATTCGCGCGCGCTCGTAAAACTCCCTCCGACACATCACGACCAATGAAAAATCGAGCACGAATCGTAAAACTGCGCACGGTCTCTCTCTCTCTCTCTCTCTCTCTCTCTCTCTCTCTCTCTCTCGTTATTTCCGTCGTACGAATTGGGTGAGAACAACGCCTTGATTCTCTCAGGCGACTTGCCGGCGACGACAGAATTATTCCTGAATGTTCATGTTGGTACACGGAACGTAACAAATCGTAAACTTGAGTCCCTCGACAAATTATGGTTTTCGCAGTGATTTAGTGCATTTTCAGGAGTATTGCTTCCCTGTCAATATTAGCAGATTTGATAGCTCGTGCCAGATGGCAGCTGCCAAAATTCAGTTATCTTTCTTCGACTTCTATTCTGGGTTATCTAACAGTCAGCAAACACTGTGTATTATTCTTGAATTATATCAAAACACGTAGTGTTATGTTGGATTTCGCTTGAAATTGATAACAGCCTTCATGTTACTATATATAACGAATAAATAGTTTTCTGATACCGTGTTAAAGCCACGTGTCTAATCTCAATGTGAAAGATGCTCCCACGAAATATACTAGATAAGAGGGAGAGGAAACGTTTAACAAAAAATTTCATTTTCGTACCAAATACCCCATCGGGCTAAGAAGCACACATTGTCATTGTCATACATTTCAGCATAAATTTTTAATCATATCGATCAAAACTTTTCCCGAAGCTTAGACCCACACTCTATGACGCATAGATTTACAGACTCACGATTCGCAAGCCGCAAAGATATTCACATCCGCCTCATTTCTCCCAGTGTATTCTCCGAATTTTTCAGCATCGTATTCGTCTCCTCTGTTGTAGCAGGGAAGCAACGAATACTGGCGAATCCTCAGGCGCACTTTTCGGTTATGTAATTACCGCACGAAATTAATCTGCCTTGCGCGACGAAGATTCGTGTCAAGGCGAGAGAGCGCCTCGCGGGCAGAGCGCGATTTTCACGCGCAGTGTGTTTATGTGTTTCGTGTCCGCGAGGCACAATATCCGCGATCAGTATAGAGAGCTCGTTCGTTCTTTCAGATTCGCCGTTGTTCACGGAGAAGTATATACGCGCGAAAACTTTGCGCAAACTTCAATTTTCAAGACAAAGATCTTTGCGCTATACAGATGTTTCGGAGTCGAGCAGATTTTGCAATAAGTTTTAACGTTGGGTAATGAGGTATTACGAGGGACTAGGATTTTGTCGTAAGGTCCTTTCACAATTCACCTCTTGCCGATATTTTACGTGAGCCAATTTTGATGTTCTAGAATGTATAATAGTTTTATTCTCTCTCTCGAATGAGAAGTTTATTAGGTTCCCTTTTGAATTCATTAAAACTTTGTTACGCAACATTTCATACAAGAGCCAGCAAGTTTTGGAAGTTTTTGAATTCAGTATACAAGTATTTCTTCTTATAATATTAAGTCGCGCGTGTGTCTGAAGTTCGGTGGTGATTATGACGCACCAACAAATAGCGTCGCTTATAGAATTAGATTACATAATGCACAATATATAATACTCGCTTGAAATTCCATCACAAACTGCGGATAATTCTTTTGTTTTGAAGCATATAAGTTGTTTAAATTTATAATTCGTATATATATATATATATATATAAGCATGCATTAATATGCAAACTGTGCGCAGCAGTAGCGTTCAGTGATGGTGTTTAACGAGGTGTTTAAGCTATTTTTAAACCGGATGAGATATTCTACGAAAGCTCCCCAAGTGCCCATCGAGATCAACAACTCGATTATCCTCCGACGAGCATCTGTGCAGTCTTTGACTCTATATTATATGCCTTCCTTCTCGCGATTCTTCACACTCGAGCCAACCTTATAAGAAAAAGTCACACATGCCGCGTATTATATATACGCGCGCGTCAGTCGTATACGTACTGATAAATAATTGATGAACGCGTGCGGCTCTATAAATATTTATTGCCGAATATATCTCGTCTCTCGCCCTGCATCGAACGATTAGCCTTTTACAATAGAGATCCGCACACAATAGCCCGAGAGAGTATAGAGTAGCCCGCTCACGTATAATACATATACGTACATATACGCGCTCTCGTTACGTAAGACATCGGTCGCAGCTAAGTCGGCAACGAGCGCCAATTGCGAATTGTGTGTCCATGTAAGATCTACAAGGCATAGAGCGTTAAATATGCGCATGTTTGCATCAGACTCTTCATCATTCTATTTTCGTGGGATTACGCTATATATGGGGACGGAGAATCCACTCGACTCCTCGGCGAAGTTCCGATACTGCTGATGACTTTGTCCTGATTTGATGAATGGATACAGCTTATTATATATTCTTATAATTCGAATACGGCTTATTATATATAACTGCCTCCTGGAAATTTCTCTCTGTCGCGCAGCTATAATCGGATTGATATTATATGGGTCTGATATACTAAGTAAAGTACATTGTGAGAGATTGTTCGGAAATACTTTATTACGAAGAGGGCGAGCTGTTTATATATACAGCTAAAGAAAGCGACGTAATTGCGGAGCTAAATTTGTTATGCTGACGTGAGAAAATAATTAGAATGAAGCTGCCGTTATGAGTAATCGTTACGCACTTAGTTTATACTTTGTTACACATTTAGACGTAGTATATAATACGTTTATATTTAATAATGATTTAACATGCGTTGATTGTTTCGTTTGGTTTTGTGTTACAGGTGAGTGATGCTGAACCCTACTATAGATGAGTAAGTTCCGCACCAACGAAATCTTATCGGTAAATTGAAAATAAAAATTAACTTATTCATCTCTAATAATTTACTCGATCTTAAGCATCGATAAACATGGCGATATCCACCGATAAACATTTAAAAAATCACTAAACATTCTCCGCCGCAAAGCGAAGCGCTCTCTTCCCGTAGAAAAAGCAGCGTCCGCCGAATAGAAGAGAAAGAACAGCACCGACTCCAGCGTTCCAAAATTAGCTTCTCGTCTGCCAGTCTCGGCCCTTGCCACCGCCCACCCCGCGTATACATAAGCCTATCCGCCCGACGCTGGAATTAATTCTGCCGCGCGCGTGTACGCATGAAATTGGCCGGTCGTTCGGCCACTTTTGGCATTTCGCTTGGTTGTATATGTATAGCTTATATAGACTGCGAACGACCTTACGTAACAGTGCGCGGACGTTTCGAGTCTGCTTTTTATTAGTCATAATGCAAGCCCAATGCCTGATGATGCTTATTCGTCAATATGATTCACTGTTTATTCCCCCGGTGAACCGACCGTAGGTTAACCCGGACTTATTCATCTCATCGCGGTCTGGTATAGGCTTTTGTTGCCAGAAGATGAATCATGCAGATTTTACAAATAACATATGCGTGCCTTATTATGCGCACATAATGAACAGCGCGTCAACTGAACTCGATTCAACGTGACATAAGCTAGTGAGAATTAATTTCTCGCATTCGAAAAAAAGGCAAAGCGAATAGCTTCGATGATTATTCAATCCTTGTTCGTTGTGGTGATGTGCGGGTATAGTCAAGTCAGTTTTACATGATATTCCCCGCGGTTGCACGCTCCATTTCAACGAATCACACGCACTCTTAACACTGAGATCGCTGAAGAAAAAAAAGGACTAACAGTGATTTTCCGCGTACTGAATCGAGCCGCGTGTATATATAGCGCGAAATATCGCTTCGTGTGTTTCTTCACGCGAGAACGAGCAGGCGAGCGAATGGCCGTATAGTTGCCGCCGAGATGAAAGGACTTTACAAGCCTCGCGAGTTGCCTAATTCGTAATTGCACTGGCTAAAGAGAATTGCTTAATTCACGTTGCCACACTCGCACGAGCTATACTCCGGCTCCTTTTTGCCGCTACGAAAAGTTGTTTGTCGAAATACTTGACAATATTATACATATTATATCTATAGTTGATGCACGTATAATTCTTTCACCTCGTGCGCGAGACTCAGTTGTTATTGTTGCAGTATCATTGTATAAGTGGATTGACATCAAATAAGCGATGAGACTGCTTTTACTATGACCATTATATATGAGGAGGACGTATAACAATTTTCGTCGAGTCAACGAATTTCATCGCTGCACGTGAGCACCGATATGCAATCGAGTAAAGAAATTGATAAAGTTAACGCAATGGGAATTTGTGCTATCTAATCCTCTACGATGACATTGTATAAGATGCAGATAATTGTCGATGCAAAAATAATAGATTACGAAATAACTGATATACGCCCGATGTTAGTAAATGCGTTATTATTTCTCGAAATCGCCGTTCGCGCTTTTTGTTTTCTTATACAAACTGCTTGTTGCTGATTGGCATAAGGTTTCATTAAAAATTCATTGTGTATACTTTTCCATTTTCCTATACCATAGTGGTGTGTACCTATATCATTTTCGCATTTTTCTTATCTCGCAAGATCCGTCAAAGATAGATAAATATTCTCATTACATAATGAAGTTTTAGATATTGTCAAAGTCAAAAAACGATAATCGATCCTCGTCGTCACTTTTTGCGTCACTTGACAATAAAATAAACTTATTTCTATACGCTGATCTCGTACAACTTGCAGTGTAGTTAGCCACATAGGTCATCCTCGTATTATAGCAATTTCGGTAAGCGAGGAAATAAAGAAAGGCTGGTTCTTAAAAGAGCTACCGCGTCGCTTATATTCTTCTGATCTGGCAGTAGTCGCGTATTCGATAAGCGATCATCGGATGGTGGCGCAAAGATCCGATCCCGAGATTGCGCTTACTCATTTCTGTTTATGTAAGCAAAGATTATTTTTACACGTGGACTGACGAATTTTTCATCCGCGCAAAGTAGGTAACTAAAATTGAAATTGTTTATACCAAAACTCTTTATCTATATAGTCGCGTTCGTATGCGAAACTACTCTTTTGTGTGGCGTGAACATTTGTTTACTTTCTCTGCAGAAAGCTTCAAGTGCTCAATTTACCAATAGACCCTCTTTGGAGTACTTTTCAGGCGACGCTTTTTCCCCGGTACTTAACACAAGCGTATATTATTCAAAAGCAATTTGCCATTAGTTTTAGCATAACTACATTTCAATATTGGACGATATTTATAAGTAAAACATTGTTTGACACGATGGTTAAATCACCTAAGCTATAAGTATATTAGCATCAAATATTGTCCGACCAGCAATAAAATGCAAATGGACGAGGATAAACCGTGTCCCAGTCGCAACAAAGTAGAAGAAAAGTTGAAGCAAGAATAACAGCGCATATATTATGCAAAAGCAATTTAACATTAGTTTTAGCATAAACACGTAACGCGCTCGTATAGAGCTCTTGATATTCATGCAAGCATAGACATGTATATATATATACAGTGCTATGCAAGCAAGCAAGCAGGCGATGCCGGCTACTCGCGTCGCGTAAAAAGAAGTCGATTCCGGCGCGGCGGCGACGGCGTATTTCATTCATGCAGTCTCGCCTCGGTCACTCGTCGGCCTGGCCTACTTTTCTCTGTGCGCGCACGCGCGCGCGCGCGCGAGGCCCGTCGTTCGTACTCTCGCGAAATTGGAGCAGCTGGAAGGTTGCTGTATCAGCCTCGAGTATTTTTGTAAACCGATTTTTCGTACCTACACGATTTCGCAGGTGCACTCGCGTATATATACATATACATAATACTCGTCTTACCTTCGCAATTAAGCTGCAAAGCTCCCCTGTTATAATACAGAGAAACTCGTATATAGACTTGACCTATATCCAAAAAATGGCAACATCAGAGGAGGATAGAGACAGAACATTATCAGGAGAATCGAAAGCTGCTGTAACGTGGTCCAGCATTACGTAAAACGGCGATCATTGGCGACATCGCGCCGATAATATATAAGTGTGCCGCGCGCGGTGGCAAATCGTGCAGCGCGCAGACTCGCTGCCGAGGTATTCGCGCGCGCAGATAAGATAAAGGAGGCCGGTTCGGTCACGTGCTACTCGCGTCGCTGTCAAACTCGCGCTCTGTTATGTAAACTTTGCACGTTCTCTGGCCGGACGCCATCGTACGCTCCCGTCGCGCTGTATTACAGCCAAGACGCGCGCAACTTGCCGATTCCGAGGCCCCCTGGCTGCAGGCTTATACGCACCAGAGCTGATGGGAGTGCTCCTTTTCACTCAGAGATACTTGTATACTTTCTTTGGAACGCGCGCTCCGCCTCTTTTGAAATGAATGACAGTGATACTTTCCGCTGTATATTCGCTATCTGTTTATAGCGTAAATGTGTTTTTCCTGATGCAGTGCAGCGTTTCGGCCTTGCATCGTACCGACCACTGCACTGATTAATTAATTTTTTAATTAAAACTCTAATTAATGATGAAGAATGCAATCAAGTGAGAAGCACTAAGCATTTATCTTACACCTTTTGTTTGCCGACTCTTATTCACTCGCTCTTTCTCTCGTCGTGCAATTGCTCCTCAATGTCCCGTCTTTTGTTTGTGTCTTTGCTTCTTTCTCTGGTGCAGCTTTGGACCGGATCTTCGTTTGAGAGAAAGAAAGAGAACGAAGCGTCTCCGTCTATTTTTAGAGCTAGTGTTGTGTGCGCATTATACACTGTCGCTGCTTTTTTTCTGCTTCGTTTTTTCTCCTTCAATTCTTGCGCATATAAGCGTGATTTCCCAGACCCTTTATCTTATCAGTCGAATGTGTGTATATATATAACAGACTCTCGTCGACGAGCGCGTGGCTTTCGTCAAAAAATGAAAACACACAATTATACATTACATAAAACCGGCAGCTTTTTTATCCGTGCAGCCTGCAGTCGCTCACGTATGTGAGTTTCAGTGACATGTATATATATACATATACTTGAATGATTTTTCGGTCAAGACTAAGTTGTGGTTTATGTAACCTGTGCAAATGGTCAGAATAAGATAAATACAAAATATTCACGAAATTTTAAGATCTTCGCGCATAAGCACGCTGTTCGCTGTGACCTTGTATATAAAATAATTTCGATTATGTAATGGACACACGCGCGTTACAAATAATAACCACAGTGTGCTGACGCGTTGCGATAAATGAATGCGATTCATTCATGATACATACCATTACCAAAGATTGCATTCGAACTAGGGGTATTACTTAATACAAATACATTCGTTTATACATATAGTTGAAAAATAATTCGAGCGCAATACACACTTTTTATACATCATGTCTTGCGATTCTCCGCATATATGTGCACTGACGACACTGCTAAAATTAGTGGCCGCACGTATATATACCAAAGCATAATCTGGAATCAGCCACCTTCGTTTGGAAAATATGCACTGCATGCATATCAACCATATTAGCAAATTAAATAACGCAAATTCGAAGAACTTTTTTCTCGAGCATCACTTTTTCCGCTGCTGGTGTATACCATTTCGTATATTAACTCGCAACGAAAGAATCCCAAAATACCGCAATAAAAAGCTGCACTATCAACTTTCCAGGAAATACGAGAATATCTATAATTGGACAACGCTGCAGCATACACAGCTGAGAATCATTTGTTGATAAAGAATAAAACTCGTCGTTATCTCTCCTGACTATACCGCGCCAAAAAAAAACTTTTTTCCCAGAATTCTCACATGGCTTATATATTTTGTTGGGGAGGGGAAAAAAATTGTTTACTCAAAAATATACAAGTCCGATGTAAATCACGCGTATTATATACTTGCCGCACGAGACACCGGCTATCGCGCGGAAAGAGACACACGTAACACGTCGCAGCCGGCGCATCGATCTCGGAGCCCGGCCACGTGGTCGGCCGACTCGTGTGCTCCGGCGTCGAGGCAGTTCTCTCGCTTGTGTTAGTTAGCGTAAATATATACATGTAGTCGCGAGATGGAGCAGCAACATACACAGTCGGGGGCTCGAATCTATCTGCTCGACGCCGCCAACGCGATCGAGGCAGCAACAGCCGTCGCGCGCGCGCGCGCGCGAGCGGGTTACGTAACTGCGGATTTATATAAATGGTTACGTTGACACTATATAGCTATGCCGTGCGCCATGTCGGGGTGGAGGCTAGAGGGCCACTTGGCTTTTTTTTATTATCTAACGAGGAGAGCTGCCTCATCTGCTCCGCATCAGCTATTCTCGCTGTCACGAGCGAGATGAGATCGGAATTTTGGCAGCTGCTGCTGCCGATACTTTTTCCAGGAAGGTGCTCTCGTCTTTCATTAAGGAGATGATGATGATGATAAGTTCGTTGCGATTTTACACACGTCAGTGATAAATATTTGGCTTATAGTTTTATTAGCGATGAATTTCGCAGTTATTATATATTTTTATCAAATACATAACCGTGTGTAAGTAACATCTCTGGTGTGTATAGAACGTTACACAATGCCATTATAATCTCGTCTTACACTCTATAACTCGAGGGTTCGGTAATCACAAAGACACTATTTACATAATGCAATAGAGCTGTGTACTAATTGCATTGTTTTCGCGAAACGCGTACTGGCGAATAACACACACACACACACGTATTCTGCATTTTTGATATTTCGTTCTCTCCGGCATACACGAAAGTTTATTACCGCGGTATTATAAATATAGAACTCGCTGACAAGGAAAAATTATTTCTGTTCCCCTCAGCATAGCTGGAATTGATATTCTGCTTAAAGTCAGAAATAACGTACGATATAAATCATATAGTATATTCGGCCTCACGTATGACAATTTTTACCGAATATATAAATATGTTAAAATATATATTTCAATTTGAATAAAGATACCTGGAAAACTACGTATACTGCAACTTGGATCGTTATACAAAAGATATAGTGTAAGGGCTTACGCGCACACGTTAGAGCGTCCTTATATATATAACTATAGTTACGTAAAGCCGCACAGCATGAAATAATATATTCGCGAGTCTAAGCTCCGGCAAAAATTGCGTATACCGATGTCGACGTATACGTGCAGGTATCCTCTTGATAAAAGAACGCGAATTTGTGTCGCAAAAAGCGGGCGTCGAATATATCAGCTCGGGGTTGTTGCGGCAGTAGCATCAGGCGAGTGGTATACGTATGCGCGCGCAGGGCCGACGTTTCTGTCAATTACATAATATAAAAAGGCAGTGGTTATGTAAGGACGAGGCAAACGTCGCCTCTCCGTCGACGTCGTCGTCGTGCCGGCATAAAGCACCGACCTCTGCTCCCCTCCTCTCATCTCTTTCTCGCTTTTATATACGCACAACATATTTCGCTCGGCCGTCATACTTATATACTGTTTTGAATGTTTGCGCTGAACTGCTCATATGTACGATATATAAAGAGTGATTCGATCTTTGCGGTAATATAGAGCGAGAGCCAACTGAGCATACACATGCACATCAGTGATGCCAGCCGCGCAATTAGTAAATGAGGATTAATTCGACCTTTTTTCGGGCATGCGCCGCGAGACGCGCAAAGATTGTATAATGCCTGCTGCTTTTGATCGATGTGCTCTCGTTTGCATTGTTTGGCCTTCGCCTCTGTATACTGTTGTCACTGCCGCGTATGTTAATTCATTGTGCTATGCGGACTTTTTTCGCGCGCTTTACACTTCGAACACGTTTTTCTCATTGACGATGATCGTATCAAATTGTACACGAGAGGAGAAAATGTTACGTAAGTATAATGTGTTTATGAAGAGTCCGTGTAGTGTTTTTTTTTTCGGCTAGCCGAGTGTGCGATTATTTCTCTTTCGTGAATTTATGAAAGAAAAAAAGATAGAAAAAAGTGTAAAGAGGCTAATCGCGAAACGGAGTATTCTGCAACTTAGTTTCCAATTGAGACTGACAGCTATCTCAGCAATAAATAATATTTCAATAACGCGTGATCCTCCGCCTCGTCGGCTCTCGTCGGTAGAACGCGAGAGAAACAATATAATTGCACTCCATCGTGCAGTCAGCTCACTTTGTTCCATTGAAAGCATCAGCAGCAAGCGCAGTGGAGAGAACGACTGATATCCCGTATCAGCAGCGGCAGCAGCACTCATTCCGAGAATAAGCTCTTACATCCGGCGGAAAAACCGAGATGACACGCACTTGCAAATATCATTTACTTTGAAAATCGCGCTCTCTATCATTTAGAATTTTAATTGTTTTGTTTAGACAATGACTTATTTAATATACTGCAGATGTTATATATTATTGTTGCGTCAATTATGATTTTTCGTATACGTAATAAAATTTAGTTCTTGAAAAAACTAAAACTGTATTTCTAGTCACCGATACACCGCACACACCCGGTGTGTTATCTAAGAGATTTTGTAATAAGCCGTATGGCTATGGCCATTATATCCACACGTATACCGTCCGATATGTAACACATATAGTGCAATGTGTGCGATGTTGCGTAACACACAACACTCATCCTGTACTGCGTAAAAGACATCGAAGATTCTACTGGGTATTGTTAACTCTTGGAGGACTCATCCCCTGCATAGTAACGTAGTTGCTACCACAACTTTTATAGGTACATCAGAAGTCAAAATAACTGATGACGGAAACCATTCGTTTCCGACTAGAAACGAAAATAAACGTTATCTGTATCAAAACCGCCGGACCGGAATATCTAAAAATATTATTCTGGCCTACAACTATTCCTACTTTCGTTTGTAGGGACGATTCATATTTAAAGTGACATTCTTGTCTAGCAAAATTATTAAAAATACTTCATCTTGACATTAATTCGGTCACTCGAAAACATTGTTTCCTAATATACATTTTTACAAAATAGCAGAAAAATAAAAATTAAACCTTTTTCGATCTGTATAAGTAGACGCGAAAAAATTTTCAAAGCCGATAATATATAGCCACCATGTGAAAACTGCGATCTCGAGTACGTCCATTCTTATCTGCAGTTACATACTATATGCAGCAGTTCCGCATACAGCATCGACTCGCAATCAGCTCAGTGGAACGGAAAAATCCGCACTCGCCGGACGCACTTTTTGCTGCACTGTCACATATATATATTATAAGTATATACAAGTATAGGTATCCACTCGCGCAATGCAAAGGAAGGTGCGTCTCGCGCGCGCGCGCGAATGAGATAGTAGGTCGCGCGCGCGCAGCCAGGAAACTATCGAACGGAAGCGGCAAAGCCGGGGTACTTGACCGTGAAAAGCACCGTAACCGGTGCCGCTGCCAGCAGCGCGCGCTCTCTGATGCTTGAGTCTATCTGCTCTAGAGGCGCTTGTCGTCTTTCTTCTTTGTGCTATTTATGCGTGGCTATACTTTTATTCTTTGTTAGCCTCTCGATTACGCCTTCTAAAGTATTCTTCAGAATATATACTTTTTTCAATTACTGCGTATCGATCAAAGTTTTTTAATCAATTTTCCTAACTTGAATAAAAGAACTAGATCAATGCGGTCTTGTCACTTGTGTGGAGTACTGAGTAAATATTAAAATAGATAGTCTACTACTGTTTCATCGGCTATTATAATACGTTTTATTACTTTGTTTCGTAGTATTAGCAATTGTAATCCTTATAATAATTTCAAGACTTTTACCTCAGTATGTGATCACACTGCTATAGAGACTATACATATTGAACCGGTTCGATTGAATAGAAAAACTAATGCTGAAGTACCAATAAAAACTTGATTCTTTAAATGTCGCAAGAGCTGTATGTCTATTTTTCGCATTTGTGTAATCATTGCGCATTACACATTTATGTTATACCAGCATGTAATATAGTGTTATAATAATTATGTCATGTGTGCTGGTGTCATATGCTTAACGTCATGGCACACGTGTAATGATTACATTTTATGGCATAATTCGTGCACATATAATATGCTTACGTTTTCTCATTTTTATAGTATACTACTGATAATTTCAAATTGCCATGTGCAACAAAATGCGATAACATTTTTCTCAGTTATATAATCAGTCTAATTGAATATATCGACTGCAACAGTTTACTTAATTCGACGTGTCGCGCACTTGCTTGAATTACGACACCAAAATCTAAACTAAACTAAATAAAGTATAACAAAATTTCAAGATCTGTTAGATTACTTATCATAAGTAATGGTGAAAAAGGTTTAGGCCAGTTCAGTCGCACGTTCTAGAAAATTATGCAATTTGCCTCCTAGGTAACGTAATACTCCACATAACACGATTCGATCATTTTACAAATAACCAATCTATTTATTTTTTGTAACGCTTTGTGTGCATTTCGCTAAATAAAAAGGTATCCGATTTTTGTGCAAGTCAGCGGCTATTGTACTCGTCGACAAAACCTCTTTCTTCGCGGATACGTCATTTATTTTCCTTATCATCTGCGTTTTGAGATCAAAACAATCATGACGGAGTATTATTGTCAAATTGATGATAAATATCCCAAGATGCAAAATTTATACAACGTTCGTTTCGACTTTATTATTGCAGCACTTTTTTGATGTATTATACACGGTTAATAATTTTGTGTGAAATATCAATCCTATGTGAATCATTTACGCAAAATATGTGTAAATTATTTGTGTAATTTTACAAACTGTTCGAAACTACATCATTTCGTGTAATACATAATGTAAGATGACAAAACTTTCACGCAAAATATGTTTGATTTAATAGGGAAATTTATTATATTTCACATACAAATTTTGTGCTAATTCGAAAAATGATTTTTAACTGTGTATGTCGTGCGGTGAAGCAAAATTATTTAAATTTAAGCGTATATGAAAAAATATAATCAGGAGTTTATAAGTCCAGACATTGATGACTTCGAAGCTACATATTTGATTGATAAAAACAATATACGATTGCTTGTTATTGTAAAGCCCAAATAATAACTCACATTTTTCAACAAGCATTCCCGGTAATCATCTGGAAATTTGCTATCAACTCCTCTACAGAAGCATTGACATAAACTATCCAATCAAGATAACAGTATTAGTATATTCCACGAACGAAACAATAAACGTATACAAAAACCATCGCGTATACAGCTTTTAGATCAAATTTGATGCGATCAAAGAAGGAACGAATCTTTTGGCACGAGTCGCGCGTCGGGGGGTTTATATAAACACGAGAACGCGAGGACGTCTTCGTCAACGTCGTGAACGACGAGTCTGCATAGAGGCAAGGCGTTATATAAAAATTTATGAATATTTCGAGTCCATACGTATTACCGAGGCAGCGATAAAAACGTCGGAGCAAATCGTCAAAGATCTCGCAGAATAATGTGCAGCAGCAGCAGCAGCGAAAGATCGATATTATAGTCTCGAGAGAAATTATAATACGCCGAGGTATTTTGGAGAACGAATCAAATGATCGATTAATAAAAGAAGGAGAGGAAAAGGTTATAACGCGCGCGACTTACGCAATCGAGTGCGCGCGCTGCGCGCGATAAACTTACGTCAATTGTTATGTAAACAAAAGGACAAAAAAACAAGCGTCTGCAATGCTCAAAAGTATATATATATTCGCCACCTTGAGGAAATATCGAATCTCTCAATAAACCAAAAGGCGTCGCACAAATACGCCTGAGAATTCGCACCGATTCTCAGGCATAAAAAAGTGTAATATCTCTTGTTGTTTACCGCTCCCGCTGTATATAGGGCTAATCGCACGATATAGAGGTTAAATATAGGAGTTTGGAAGCAAAAAATTCGTACGTGCGCACGGGAAGTTGATAACTTTTTTGCGAGCGTCCCGCAATCTCTCGAAATTTTTTGCCAACTTTCGCAGCTTCTCATTGATTTCGCCGTGTGTGGCGAATGGCCCCTCGCGCTCGCAACTAGATAAGCTCTAAATAACGATGTGCATAATGCGGTGCATTGCATCTTATCCTCCATTCATTATTATTTTTTTTTGCTCTCGTATGTTTGTTTTTTGCGAATTGACGTCAGAATTTCAGTCAGGCTTTGTGTCAATTCCGCTGAAGAAGATAAACATTGTTGAAACACATCAAGCTCTCAAATATATGTGAATCTCTTTTTGCAGCGCTTGATAATTCACAATATTTATTAGCTGTCTGCATTAAAAAAAAATTATTGAAAGAAGAGAATAAGGGATTCTCGTCTAATAAAAAGCAAACACCGCCCTCACGCGCGAAGAATAATAATAGGAGCCTCGGCGGCATACCACAAATCAACGGTTTAACAAGGAACGATTGTCTCTCTTTGTGCGAGCATGAATAAACTAAACAGACGATCTCGCGGCAAACATTCGTCGCATGCGCATGCAAAGAGTCAGCTGCGGCGGCAGCTCTGTGTGTATACATCGCGCGATTGCATAATCCGCGTAGGCAGACCCCTTATCGAGAAAAGAGGCTCGAGCGCTCGCGCGACGACACGCGTCCGTATGAACGGTATACACAGTTATTGCTAAAATTTCTCTGTGCTTCTATGAGGAAGTTTGGAAATTCTCAAGCTGAAAAGAAGAATTTGCACTGAGCTTGTCGACGAGCATTACCTAATATACACGCTTGTCTTTCGATACAACAATTTTAAACGACCGTGAATTCTTAAACGTGTTAAAAATACAAGAGAAGCCTGGCTTGCATTATCAGAAATGTATTATAAAAACCTTCGGTTGAAGAATTCATTGTTGTGACAAATACAATAACGTGCCAAGGAAGCTCGTTTGAAAATGCATGCACGTGCGTATATATATACTGTGCTCTCTATTTACGTGCATCTGCAGAATTGCGAAAATCTGTGCAATTCGGATCGAGCGACGACACGACTTTGTCTCTGCATATGCGCGAGCGTAGCGCATTTTCGCGAAGCTTGATGCGCAAGTTGAATTACTTCAAAAGGATAATGTAGTGTGCGGGGAAATCATCCAGAGTATCTGATTACTGAGAAATGCATATAAGTTTCGATAATTAAATGACCTTGTTCAATTATAACGAGTAATTTTCATAAAATAACTATACTTTATATAAAATATTGCAGCAAAAATCAGTCGCATACCGATAAATAAATTTATACGATAAGTTTTGGATTGACAGCTTACGTACTCTATAATACAAAAGCGGCGTCAATTTAGCGCTCGCTGCGACAAATGTCGCACTCCGGCGCTCATATATTTTTAGCCACCCCAACTCGTCGATTTGCTATATGCGACGTTTGTGTACGTGTGTATCCTCAGCCTCCTCCTACCTTCCCAACTTTCAAAGTTGCATAAAGTTGCGAAGAGAGGCAGAGCGCGTAGTATTTCGGTCGCCTTTGAGCCGCGCTGTGTTTTCCGCAAAAGAGCGCGCAATAAACCTGAACACACACACCACACACATACCTATATTATCCGACCACACGTAGCGCGAGAGACTAGAGTCAAAGTCGAGGTGGGGCAAGAGATAGAGCTTGCAATATTTACGATGCTTTTGACGCGCGCCGCTCGATGTTTTAGAGATGTATGTATTATCCTCTTGGCACTTGGGAATCTGACACTGTGCGGTTATACCTTCTTGGCGCGTAAATTAATCTTTCGGCTGTTTAGCTTGGGACTCTGCCGACGATACTTTTTCTCACGAATACCTTGAAATCTCGATGTGACAACAGATCCTAATACTACGTAATATATCAATGTATAAAAAGCCTCGTATTTTTTTTCGGAAAAAGAAAGATCTCCGAGCCGTCGCAGGAACACAGCAATTTGCGTTCGTTGACACGGCGGCGACGGTGTGATTCACTCGCTCGATGTAAACTTACATAATCGCCCTAGAAAAAGCCTCCTCGCCTAAAGCCGTCAAACTACTCTCAGTGTTCAGAATCAATACCTTATAGTGGTTCGTCACTCGCCAGCTGAACCTCCCATGAAAAAAACAAAAAAAAACAGACCATCTCAACGACCGCAGAAACCATCGTATAAAAGCACACATCCTTAATCTCCCTAACAAACATCATCCAAAGAACTGATAAAATAAAAAGACAAAAAAAAGGAGGTCGATCGATGCTCGCAAGGAAGGAAATGGCTAGAGATGTGCAGCAGTAGCAGCAGCAGGAGCGAAGAGTTTCTGACGTCCGATCCGCGGTGGCGGGAGCGCGCGGTTACGTAAAGGTCGGTCACCCGGCCATCACAGCTCGCTCACACTTGAACGCGTGGCTGCGCGGAATCGCCGATTCCCCTTCGGACTGCGCGAGCTGTACGCATGCGTTGTGCAGAGCGTGATATAGGGAGAAAAGAGAGAGAAAAAGTAGACGCGGAAACGATGTGTGCTTGAGCTTTCAAATGTATACAGCCTGAGTTATTTGTTTACGCTAGCTTTCGTAGCGTCTTATTTACAGTAATACGATGTAAATGCGCGTTGACTACAGTTACATCGAAAGACCATCGTCGACGTTTCATCCCATAGCCGTATTGTTTATTTTTTTTTTTTTTTTTTGCGAATCGCCAAGTGCTCCTTACAGTCCGAACGAGTAAGGGGCTCGAAAGGTTGCCTCTCCACCATCGCTGACTCTGCTGCGTTGTTCAAGAGAGACATGGCGAGTCGAAGGTCGGTCTCGTTCCGGAATCCGGTCGCGTCCTCAACCGAATTCGCCAGCGTTACGTGCTGATGCAAGTATATATCGAACTCCAGGCAGGCGATATACTGTTGCATTCAACCTGCGAGGGAGTAAGTTCAGATTTTTCTCTTTTATCCGCCTCGAGAATTAAGATGTTATATATTCGCTAAATGCGATTCCTCTGAGAGAGAGAGACTGAAGCAGCGATTAAAGTGTATATCATACCCAACAATTATTTGCGACTCAAGAGAGTTTACTAAAGATTATATTATACAGCCCAGACCTTCCTAAATCTCATCTGACCTACTTAGAAGTCGAGGTACGTTCCTGAAAAGTGGGAGAGCGTGAATCTTTTTAGAAAAAGTTCAGCACGCGCAACGACGTATACGTACACCGCAGTATACATAGGTATACGTATATAAGAAATGAGTTGCGCATAGACCCCCTGACTGCAGTGCAAGACTCTCGCGTGTCACCTGTATGTCTGAATAAAGCTTGCGTATATATGCGTCTTTCTGCAGCGCGAAAAGTGTCGCACCGAGTACGACCTTTTCTACTTAAAAGCCATAGGATATAAAAATTTCATGTCACTCTAAGATTCTCTTGCGCCACGTATCTCTATTCCTTCTTCCGTATGTAACTATATTTATAAAGTATGACCGGCGCTGAGCTACGAGCTTAGCGCTGAATTATTAGCAACTTGTCGAAAGCCAGCGCGCATGTCGTAGCGCCGCGGGGCCATCTTCGCATTACTCATTCAGGCCGGCGCTACTCGCTCTCTCGCGCATACACGACACACTTCCGCGCGCAGCTCGTAGTCTTGCTTGTGATTACATACGCTGCATTCGCTATGTACGTGTCGTCACGCCGATGGCCTAATTTCTCTTCTCAAATATCTCTATAAACTTGACACAGAATCTGATTTTTGAAGAACCACTCAGATTATTCAGTGCTTCGGAATGTTTTCAAGCAATAGCTCTACTCGCATTGCAAATATTCATAATATAGCCTCTATATATAGATGCCGTCAATTAGCAGTCGATACAGACCAATTGGGCAGCAGTAGAGTGTATCCCTTTGTATATAGATTATGCAGTAGATGCCAGATAATATATAAACACAGTCTCTTCATCGAGTAATTAGTAATTGGGTTTCCGATGAAATGGGTGTATTCTCCGTCGCGTATATTATAGATGCACGGCGCGGATCGACTTTGTGTATAAGTATATACGTCGAGCGAGACTGCGACCCGCTGTGCTATATCGATCCATCAGCCGCTAAGCGCCACCTGCGATATCTATATCCGAGTACACACTTTGACTCGGCAAGAGTGTGTATGACGCGCGCTGATTCGAGAACACGACACGTATTAGCGCTCGTATAGATGCATCCGATGACTGGTTTTCGGCTATGTTTATAGCTATATGCCACGTGTCTGACTTAAGTGCCCGGATGAGTTGCTATATGTGTTACGAGATTTCGCCTCTCTGCAGCGTGGGGAGTGTTTTTGACAGGTTCCGTTACTTTTGATTTCGTCGATTTTTAAATGAACGTGTCAGTTATAGACTGGAATGATTTTTAACTTTAGCCTAACGGTAGACTTCGTATGTGCGGTAATGCAAATGACGATTTTTTACGCCGGCTTGATTACATATACACACATATCCAACGCTAAATTATGCAGCCGAGTTTGAAGTTCGCCAAGTGAAACGTAATTATTGTTTCATAGCTTGGTGACCTCCTGAAAAATTACACTGCTCCTATATTATAAAAGTTCGCAATGGCACACTTTCGACCGCAATTTACATCGTGTATCTTCTCATACTTCATGCGCCATCGCATCGCCGCAGAGATTACATTATTTTGCGGCCAGCAAAACTTATTAGCAAGCATTTCGCTTTAATAAATCTTGCGCCTAATTGGCGCGCAATCATATATGTATAAATATATACAGGAAAAATGATAAACTGCCTTGTCCCACGATATATATACCTTAGTCCTATATTGAGGCGTGCAAATGCATGAAATAAAAGTTGGACACTGCAAAGTGCGAGAAAATCGCCAAACAATGTAACCGCATAACGGCATTTCTGCTGCTCTTGGAAACGATCCATAATGTCAAGGAAACGCTGCTCTACTCGTGTATGTGCTCGCTCCGCTATACGGACGTATACACTTTTGCGTCACTCTCTTCGCGATACGCAGCTGCAGGGAAAAATCGTGCTTTGAAAAGAACGCTATAACAAAAACAATGACGGAGCCGCGCGACGTGCTTATAATAATCTCACAAAAGACATTTTGAAGCATCAAGTGCAATGGCCAAAATTAACGTTTCCTGATCATTTCTTTGTTGGCGTGTGTGTGAAAAGAATTTCTGAAGTTTTATATATATATTAAACGTTCGGATAATGCAGTCAGTGAATAATGCAAGGTTTTCGTTCGATGATATAACGAAGTGAATATATACGAGTTCGATACTTTATATCAGAGTATAACATTTTAATATTGCATCGCATTAAGTTTTTTACTACCTGAAGAATACTACTATTGCAGCTTTTGAGAGAGAAAAAAAAACAACGTAACATATCCCACATCGTGCATTGTCACGAGTTATATAAACTAAAACGTAAATATTATTCATGCGAGTTCGAGCAATAAAAAAAACCTATGACGTCAGTGATCAGAGTCAACATAATGCAACGAATTACTGATGCAGTGGTACAAAAATATAAAGCTTGGCTTTAAAACTAGACAAATCTGAGAAAAAGCTCTCCAACCAGCGTCTCATCCACAGTCATGCATAATCGATCGAAACGAAAAGATATGTAAGCGAAAGTATAGTTGCAGAGAGCGCTCGGTGTACATCCCGAGTCGGCGCGAAAGAAATAAGCCTCGACGTTATGTAAACACAAGCGAAGGCAATGACATTGCGCTCGCAATACCAGGATGCGTTGGTTCGCGCGGCCGTGTCATTTGGCTGCTGCTACCTATGCCTCTGATGCTCTCCTCGTCCGTCTCTCTTTTCTCTTTGTATATATATATAAGCGAGCGTACACGACCATGTGTATGATGCAGTAATTCAAGGCTCGTCGCTCGCGCACAAAGGAAAGCATCAATCGCGTTGCAACTCGCCCGTTTTTTTTTCTTTTTTCGTTATCTGCCTATCTGGCTCGCTCGGTTTTGTGCGATAGGCGAAAGGGTAAAGAGAAAGATACGGATTTGCGTTTTCCTTTATTTCGTTTCGCTCTCGTAATTTGGCGCCATTGTTCTCATGTATATATATAACTTTTCGTTGAATTTGCATCGATTCAAAGGATTCCAATTATGCATTATGTGCACGAGGAATGTAATCTTCGAAAAAATTTGTATTTCATTCAAATTATCTAGCACGTATACATATTACTGAAATTTTATCAATTGCTCTTCATAATTTCAGGTTGAAAAAGACACTGAATTCATTGCCCTTGAAAATCAATACTTTAACTTTTTCTGTATAACGGTCTTTCCCAACATTACGCAACCAAGCGCAAAGCTGACCCGGAAAAATGTCGGAACGTCGCCAATAAATAGGCAGCCCGCTCCTAGCGATTTTAAAATCCAACAAGTGCACGTGCCGCCACTATCTTCAAAGCACACTGCTCTCTCGACGATCGAACAGTCCATTATATGCGCTAAAAGCGTGGACGCTCCGATTTCAGTAGATACAGTCGTGCACGATCAGACGTCGCTATATAGCTGAGGGAAAAAAGTAAGATAACAAAAATGCATAAATACTTAATAATAACGTGTCGCGTTTCGATGCGCGAAGCGCTGGAAATCCGAGAGTCCCATAGGAAAGTCGACACCCTTCGAAGCGACAACAGCCGGCGGCGGCGCTTTCCAGAGTGGAAACTTTTTTTATTCTCGCACTACGAGCCGGACGTCCGCCGACGTTTCTTCGTCTCTGCAGCTAAAGGCTTCGCCCTGATGATGTCCTTGGTAAAAATAAAGGAACGGAAATGTATAGACTGTAGTGACGTCGATTATTTATTATTAACCGTATAATATAAGCATAGTGCAGCAGATTTTCTTTTCTCTTTGATCATATACTCTGATGACAACAAACGTCTACTCACAAACACGCGGCGAGTGCGTTATAACGAATTGATAACTATTTCTCTTTCTTCACTTCCCTCTGAGACTTCCATCTCGTATAAAGCTTCGTCTTACACGCTTTTGTATATAAATAAACGAAATTATTTAGCGCAGCGTCAGGCGAAATTGACGCTAATTGCGCGATAAATCCTCTCGTAATCAAGCTCTCGCTATAAATTCATCCCCGCCGTTCACAGCCAAATCTTCACGCAGCATACTCGCGCCCGTAGCAGAAGAAGAAGAAGAAGAAGAAGAAAAGAGGAGCGTGCGCGTGTTTCCGCCACTCTGCTCCATCTCTGCTGCTCTGATGTGCTCCCCCCCTATAGCTACTATATACTTATAAGCGCTACTCTTACGTAACACATCAAAAGATCAATGCCCAAGCGTCCTCGCGCCTGCACGCGCCGAAGAGAATCGCGAATTTCACGCTCTGACACGTCTAGCCGGGGGGATATCCCTCGGTTCCACCGCGGACTCTGCCATTGACTTTTCGCGAAATGCGAGACGAAGGTAGGGAGGATTTTCGTATACATCAGAGAGGAGTTACGTAACGCAGCAGCAGCGTCTCGTCGCGAGGCTGCGGCTCTGTGTACTCTTTTATTTCAACGATCAATCGAGAGCAACAAAACTATAATACATTATTTACGATGCACACTGAAGCTTACAAATAGCCATGTATCGGATTAAAAACTAATGAATAAGAACCTCATAAAACAAGCAATCGACAACGAAGTTCCAGTATATTATATAGTCGCATTCGAGCGACACATAAAACAAGTCGGAGCGATAACTTGTGATGCATAGAAGCATCAAACTACATCAGGGCCGTGGCAGCGGCTGGCTCGATCGATGCGCGGCGCGCGAAAACGGCGCAATTACGTAATCTCGCTGCTGCCCCCCGTCGAACGAAGAATTCAAACAACGAGATGTGTATCATACAGCACACGCGCGCGGATTAAAATCTATAAGCGGAATTCATGTGACGAATAAATACTACGAGAGAGAGAGAGGAGTGAGAAAGCTCTAGATTCGAGCGAGCACCCACCACCCTTGTTAGACGTTTACGTAATGGCCATCAGAGAGCACAAGCTAAAGCTCGCGCGCGAGGGAGGAAACGACAGTTTCGAGGTGGGAAGGGCGTTATTATTTAGAGATTCATTCAATATTTTTGTAATAAATATGAATCGGCGTGAACGACAGTTCAAAACAGAAGAGAAGAAAAAAAAACGAGTAAAAATTAACGATTTCACAAAGTATATAGTCGTATTGTGAGGAACTTTCGGTGCCTCTTATTTACATATAATACATCACGTCTTGAGTAACTTTAAATTAATCCGAAAGCTGTCGCAACCCTTTAATTTTCAATTACGCAAAGTCGCGGAGGCTTCTACGTCTTTGCAATTCGATTTTCGATTATACCTATACAACGTGACTCGAAGAGAGGAAAATAGCTCGCGGCGGCGGTGGTGGCGAACCGCATTACGATATCGCCTCGGTCTCTCTCGGTATATAATAATTGCGCGCTAAGAGCAGTATAATATATATAGAAGCGCCGGCGACGACGACTGAATTGACGCCTTCATAATACTTTTACGGAACGTCCCATTACGCTAAAATCTCTTTTTTTATCATCGTTACCATAGACTTATAGGTCAAATAATAAAAAATGCGTTACAGTATAGACTCTTATAAGCTACAGTTGTGACAGAGCCAATTAGACATGCTGTTAGATCGTGTCGTAGGTTCGAGCGCCAAATGCGCAGTTTAAGAGAGTTTGATCAGGCGCCGAAGCCATTTAACGTATATGTGACTTTGACTTGAAAGTAACAAAAAATCGTGCTTTGAAAAATGATTTCGAAATAATGATACTTGCTGATCGATCTTTAAACTTTCATTTTGCTAACGGGTTATTAATGATGAGAGATACTTCATAAAGTTTAATAATATAAAATAATCAATTGCAATGTACCTGCATAACTAAGTTTGGAGACTAAGTTTGGAATGTTTTTCTGTGCTTTCAGCTCCCAACAGTCCACTGCATCTCAGCAACAGGGCCCACGCGTTGCTCCTGCTGAATCGGCCGCAGGCCTCCCTCGCCGATGCTGATCATGCAGTTCGAGTGCGCCCAGACTGGGGCAAGGTGAGGACACGACCGTCTTTCTCTCCTCTGCTCTGCTTTTCTCTCCCGCGCGCACGTGCAGGCATTTCGTGCCTTATTGTGTACATATATATATATATACATACGACACAACAGACTCTCTGCTCCTGATACATCTTGCCTTTTGACGCTTTCTCGAATAGCTATATACTTTTGTTCGCTCTGTTTACTTTGGTTATGTAAGTTTGGCTACCGTTCAGAAAGCGATTGATTTTCATCGGCTATTTTTAAAATTTATTCAAAGACCTCTTAGACATATATATTTTTCAATGCAAATTACATTCGCCACGTGTAGCTTTCTTATACTGCATAATGCGATATCTAAACAATCTCTAGTATAAACAATGAAAATCTCTCTTACAGGGTCACTATCAAAGAGGTTTAGCTTTATCCGCACTGATGAGGAACGAGGAGGCACTACTCGCTCTCTGCACGAGCGCAATGATCGACAAAAATCCCCAAGCCGTCCGACATGAACTTACAAGGGTAAGACAAATGCCAAATTGATCATACTAGCCCTGCACATATGCGCAAACGGAGCAACGATCGTCACGCACACCATTGTTTTCCTTTCTTTTCTCGTCGTATACGTTAAACCTGATATACTGTATAATGTATAGCCACAGTAGTACCACCGATGATGACGCAACGTGCGCTCCTTTTTTCCCCCGTCACAGCGCGCATCGCACTCGCGCGGACATTTTTTCCGCGCTCGTTTTTTCTGACCGACAACAAAGGTGCGCGTATATAGTCGTCGTCACGCTCAGTTTGTCCCGACGACGCCGCCGCCACCACACGTTGTTTCCGGTAGGCTTTAACGCTGAGCCGTTGACACGCGGTTGAATAACCCCGCAATAACACACACATACGCGCGCGCGCGAGGAGTTGAGTGACCTCCACGACTAATACCGTTGATCGCGTATATGATATTTTTGAGATTTTAGCGCGAATATACTATAGATTATTCGGCTATTTTTGGACCGCGAGTCTTATCTAAATTTATTCATTCGACAAATGTTTGAGCCTTGATTTGAGTATGCGATTATAGTGTCATTAGTTATGTGTATAGATAACAAAAAAAAATGATTGATCTCAGGTACTGCATCGAGTGCTGGCTGTTAACGTGCGCCGGCAGAGCGGTGCGAGCTTCCGCACGCCGTACGATCTCGTGGAGGTGCGCATGAGGCGGAACCGTCACCACCTACTTTTGCCTTTGATAAGCTCGGGACACCGGAACCATCGACGGAACCCCAACGGAGGAGGCGGTGGTAATGCCCTCAACACATCGGACTGCGAGGACAACAGCAGCGGAGGCGAGGAGGAATTCTCACAGGTGAACATTTTTACGTGTTACGTTATAAAAGTGACGGGATGTTTGAGTCTCTTGGCTATACTTTGGCACTGCATCGCAGTAAATGCTCAGTTAAAAATACACCAAGCTCAGCTAAAATAGAAAAAATCGTTTGAACGTATAATACATTGTAGCAGAGGCAACGAGAGACGAGCTGCCGAGACAAAGATATAATTCAGTATCATTTTAGCTCTCGTAAACGTAATTCTTATGTAATTGAGCAGTCACTCACACGAGCATACTACCCACGCCTATATATATACAGACTTTTGTAATTGAGATGTTACAGCAGATTTTCATCTTCTCGTTTATTTTTTTTTCTTCTTTACCATCGCTTTACATAATAATGGTTACGGCGCGATATCTCAAATAATCCCTGATAGCCTCGACAAATTACGCAATTTGCCGCGCACAATGAATTTTAATTATCGCGTATAGAATGAGTATATAATGTAAAGAATATTACACCTCTCCGGAAAAAATGTATAGTGTAATATTCGCACATTGGAATACATTGGATCTACTTTGCTATTACATAAAAACCAAAATCCAATAATCCATCCGAGCTAACTAATTACACAATCAAACTAAACTGATTATCTTGTCAATTTCAGTCGTTCTGCCGGAGATTACTTTCCAGTACGACACCGCAGGATAATTCAAAACTGTACGCTACATTGGATAGGTTATATCAAGAGGTCGAAAAGTTAAAAAGTACGTCAATACCTTCCGATTTCGCACAACTTTCCATACGCATCATGAACTAAGGCTAATTTATTCGTTCTTCTTACCTCGTCACAGGAGTAGAAGCAAAACCAGCTGAGATCCTGTTACCACCAGCAAATGGTGGTGCAGCAGGTGGTGACCTGGACTGCATCCTTTGCTGTAGACTGCTATACAAGCCGGTAACGACACCCTGTGGACACACCTACTGCTGGATGTGCCTGGATCGCTGTCTCGACTACTCGTCGGCTTGTCCGCTTTGCGTCACCTCGCTCGCTGATGTAAGTCTACAAGTCGTACTACACTTGTTATGACCCCCTTCGTTGTTTTTCGGACAGCAGTGCATATAAGCGTATTTAAAAGTAATTTAATTCAAATTTTTCGAAGTAGGGTACAGATATTTTCGTTGCTATAATACGCAAGTGTACGTAACATGCAAAGCTAATATCTGTAACGTTCGCATGTGCAAATAGTGCCTTATCGGATATCACCTATTTAATGCTCAGTTTCAAGCCACATTTATCGACGATAAATCATCAGATGGAAATCCCGGTGTATAAAGTCTCGCATGACCTAAGCAAATAGCAACCGCAAGAGATTACGGTATAGTGCAGCGTAACTCGCAGCTCAATACAACTGTTGATTTATGTAACGTCTTGCTCAGCGACAATGTTTCTCCATTAAAATGTTGCAATAAAATCGCACGAGGAACAGAACGATTTTTCTCACGCAACTTTGGATCGTTTTCAACATCAGTGCATTTTGGATAATCTTTCCTGTCTTGTTCGCGCTACATCTGCAAATGCCGAGATCATCGGTGAAAATGGAAAAACCGCGCGCATGAAACGCGAGAAACTCGAAAACGCAAAACAGTCTCGCGCATCTCAATAATAGGCCGCCGACATCGTTGGTGGTCGGACACCTGTTCGCGATCTCTTATTGGTGTATTAGACGCGGCGGCGGCGGTTAACGACGCAGCCGATCGAAAATGATTGTCTGCGGTCGGCACTGCGCCACGACTTGAGCTTCCGCGTGAGCCGAGACGAGACTAGTACTGCCTACTGTCTGGCGCAACATGGCTCGAACTACTGATGATGATCCTCGCTCGAGACTCGCTACCGTCGGTTTTTATGGCCCGAGAGATTATCGGCTGGCTTTGTCTGACGGAAGCGAGATGGGTTTTCGATATTTATCGGTACAGCAAGAATAGCCGATTTTCTCTCGAAGACCGCGGAAGAATATTCCATTTTCGATGTACTGCCGTAATTTCGTGCGGAATAGTGAAAAATTATCGGTGCAATAATATAACGGCGACTGGGATAGGATTTTATCGAAAACAAAGCTCACAAGTACGTCCAATACTGCAGAGGCTGGCTGAACATTACTGACACTTACCTACAATAATCTATAGAATAGCACCTGACTTACTTGAAAAGATATGACTAAACAGGCAAATTAACTCGCCACTGCATTGCAAGCACGCAATTGCCACTCTCGCGTTCCCAAGGTCAATTAATCCGAAATCCACGAGCCTCTTTCGTCGGCAGCCTTAAGTAAATTTTCTTCTCTGCACATTCCAGTATCTGGCGAGCAGCCAGAAGACGGTGACGGAGTTCGTAGAGCGGGCGCTCAAGTGCGCAGCACCAAAGGAGTACGCGGCCCGAGCTGCCGGCCACCGGCACGAGCTAGTCCAGAACGACGCAGCCGAGGAAGCGGCCGCGGCTGAGAGCGAAAGGATCGCCGTCTTTGTCTGCACGACGGCCTTCCCTTGTGTCGCCTGTCCGCTCTTCGTCTACGAGCCGCGCTACAGGCTCATGGTGCGCAGGTGCCTCGACAGCGGGGTCAGGCAGTTTGGCATTGCGGCTTGTCTGAATCGCGAGGCCACCGGTGCCAAGAGGTGAGTGTCCTTGATGCCCAGCACATGCTGCGTCACCTTGTTTGTAAACAGTTAGAGAGACTATGTTGGTTCAAATTTGGACAATTCAAACGATCCTCTTATCCTGCTTAGGTATGCCGAGTACGGAACGATGCTGGAGATAAGAGACAGAGTTTTGCTGAAGGACGGCTGCAGCATACTGAGTACCGTTGGGGCCAGAAGATTCCGCGTCTTATCGGGCGGAGAAAGAGATGGTTACGATACGGCTCAAGTTGAATTTTTACGAGACACTCCGATTCCAGCTGACCAGTTGCTAAACGTAGCCGAGTTACATAATAAGGTGAGAGCGACGAGAATGGAAATAATACTTTTTTATCGTACTTGTATATATTATAGATGAAAGGAAATTAATGATAAATCCTACGCAGGTACGAGCGAAAAGCCGAAGATGGTGGGTGACGGTGCCGGCCTCGCAGCGCTCGGAGATCCGCCGAGTATTCGGCGAAATGCCGGAACCCGAGGACGACTGGCTGCGATTGGCCGACGGGCCCTCCTGGACTTGGTGGCTGCTGGCCATCCTACCGCTGGGTCCTCAGCTCCAAGTCGGCATTCTGGGCACGACGAGCCTGGAGAAGCGACTGCGCGCCATCGAGAAGACCCTCGATCACATGGAGCAGCGCCAGCTGAGCGTCGGACCCGCGGCTTCCGAGGAGACGACGCAATCGAGCAGCATCTGTCGGGACGCGTCGGGTCGTGGGACCATGATGGACGACGAGGAGGCTGCGAGTAGAACGACCAGCAGCGCCAGGACGGCCGCGGTCTCGGTCGTTCAGCACACGTAGGCCGACTGCAGCGGAGCCTCGAATCGAACAAACTCCGAGGGACATTTATACGCGCGACCGACTGGGACTGATTATATACGCAAAACGGAGACTTGCGTCGCTCGCGGTGATGTCCCCGCATGAGCTTTCCTACTTCGCTGTGACGTACGTGTGCGTGCGCCTGATTTATATAAACACGAAAGTCTGAATGGATTATTTAAGGGACACGAGAGCTCTTTGACGCGGACGTGTAGGATTAGAGTTGAGCATTGTATACTCAGAACTGAGCCGAGAGAAACGACGATCGCGGTTTTGTCGCAGTTTTTTTACTACCAGAAGTTAACGATTTTATTGCACCTCCTGATGCACGTGAAGGTGTCGAGGCGAATGACACTGTAAAAATGTTCTTGCATTTGCCCAATTTTTCACGGCACTGATCTGAAATTTGTTTTGCATACGCCTTAAATTGCTGTAGCACAAATGTCGCTGATTATTAGGCTTTTAATAAATATCATTACTTACATAATGATTGAATAGAGGCAGCAAGGACTGCGAAAATGTAAATAAACTTGTCATTGCTTAGATTCTCTTATATTATAGTTGATCCGACCAATATACGTAAACATAAAGTGTTTTTTACAGTGTCAAGAATATTATAAAAACTGGACTGTTTGATTCGTAATACGTATATAAGAAACGGGGCGTCCAATCGGAATAAGCGAACTACCGGATCGTATATACTTCAAAGCCATTCAATATTAATCGGTATAATCTATTATATTTTAGGGAAAAAAATCAATAACAATATTAAGTGGTGCTTCTTTATTAAAAACATATCCGCAATAATTTCGTTAATTCGCTATATATCTGAGACGTCTCCGTGACTTTCTTCGCTAATCACATATATCCACACACATATACCGATGCAATATACGCAAATCTGTTCTTCCAAAATCCGATGCGCAAGATGTGTTGCGATTCTTCAAAGAATCAAATGTACGTGAAACAATAACTTTATCCGCAAAAGAAATATAATGTTGTCTATAGCGATCGTCAGAATCCAGTTTAAAAAAAATGACTTACAATTTTGATGTGTATATAAGATTATTCTTGGAATAATTCTTGCCGTGTATAAATTTCATGAATACCTTGCCTATTGGTAAAATCAATTCTTTACCTTGTCGCTATTGATTATTCTTTAAATGAAAATATTGTAAATGTCAATCTGTAGTAAAAAGCGAGAATTCATGATTGCGCGATTGCGAATGTGTAAAATATACGTAAACCTGAGTAGACAGGAACAATGAAACATTGTCAAGTTCCAAAGGGAAAGCTATAAAAAGAAAAGAGAGAATGTTTGCAAGAATCGTAGATTTTGTAACTAAACTCAATATAAACACATATATAAACCTATAACTTTCACGATGCCGGCAGATTCTCTCCGCCGCACCGTCAAACGTGATAAGACTGCATGACCGCGAATCGATAAATCAGATTAACTTGGTTCTCTTCTCTTTTTTGTGATGATAATTCCGGAAATTAATTGTTATAGAAGACTGATGACGCTTGCGATACTTATTAAATCAAATTGATTATGTATCGCTGGCGTGTCAGTCTCTGCGAAAAGTAGCTCAGCGTACGAAAGAATACAATTGTGAACTGCAAAATTCCTTCTGTATTCATATACATACATGCATGTATACGTCGATGTTTAGCGTGATATTTGTGAATAAGATGGAAGCCATATAGAGCGCAAGTATGAACGCGATTTTTTCAATGAATATTCCTAAAAGTCGCGCTCGAAGAAATGAAATAAAAAGTCGCTGTCGCTTTAGCTCGAATATTTTCCAAAGGCGCTTGCTGTCGAAGAATGAAAACTGAATTCTTATACCTAATATACTGTATTATATTGTGACTTCGTTGTGCACTAAGTTCTTCTTCAATTTTTTCGAAAGAACGTGTGCGATCGTTGATCGAGAAAAATTAATAACGTACGACTCCTAGATTCTAGAATTTTTTCTACTCAATATTTGAAAAAGTAAGATGTCAGGATACAGTGACATTGAATTTTGCGGAGATAAGCAAGCCGCGATGCTTTGGAATTGTGATTATTCCCGCCTACCCTTTCTATATAACATATACATATGTATATCGAACCTCAACGATATTTGAATCATTCTGCATTGTGGAAAAGAGAATGTGGAGAAATGAAAATGAAAGCGTTTCGATCGCCTCAACTCCCGCAATTTTTATATATTTTATGATAATAATAATGATAACGATGATGAAAATAAGTAAAAACTCTTCAAACGAACGATGAAACCTTTTTACGTTGTTCCATCGCCTGTAAGACTCAAAATACGCTAGCGCATAGTAATTTATTTTCACTGCTCGAACTTAAGCTCATCGAATATTTAGAGCCTTCTGAGACTAGGGACATCATATCAAACATGCAATCAAGTATTCAATAAGAGATATAGAATTTACACAGATGACATATGTGTCAAACTAGAAAAACCAATCTTTCTCTCTTGCTTTTTCTCTATATATACTGTATATATCTTTAAAAATCAATATCTAATCGGTATCTGTATTCCGTTTTTTTTATTCCTGTATCCAAACTCTTAAGGAATTTATTGACACGTAATTTCAAAAATATTATGAATCTTTTCTATCTTAAAACTAACCGATATAGCTTTGATATTGTCACAAGGCAGAGAATTCATGTAAGCAAGAGATACGAAGGAGAGGTAGATAGAAAGAGTGAACGGCGTCTTACCCAATCCTGAAAAAAGATAAATAAATTTTTTTATAATTTTTTAAAATAAAAATGTGTTATATTAGTTAGATGTTGGAGCGTAATTTGTAATACTTATGATATTCACATAAAAGAAATACTTTCATTTGTAAGAAGTTGCGTTATCAAATTTATTTTATATTTATTATATGAATAATTACTACAATTTTTGTAATAAATTGAATCAGAATATCTTTGTAAACGTTCCATTTTTTTTCGTTTCCATTAAATTTATTATTTTTTCTATTCGTTTGTAAAGTGAAAGAGCGTTTACATTAACATATATACAATTTTCAATCACATTTTTCTCTTATACACTCGTATGAAAGTTTGTAAATCATGCATTGTGATATTACTGTGTAGTGTATGTAGCGTATCTTGTAACATTGTTACAATTACAGTTCTGTAACGAATTTAACATTCGACTTTCCATTTTTACTTTGACATTTCTATATTTATCTTCACTTCTTCATATCGAATCTATTGTAATAAAAATTGTGAAATCGACTGATAATTCTGTGCTTTTCTTAATCGTCTTCCTCTTCCCATAATCCAAAAAAGTGATAACAAATAAATTTAAATTAGGAAATTTTAATAATAAGTAGAATACATTAAATAGTATGCAAAAATATACAATTTAGAATTACTATTAGAAAAGAAAAATTAAAAAAAAATGGATGAATAAATCTTAAAACTTTTTTTTATTATAAACGTGATAAAAAAAAATAAGGGAAAACTAGCTATTGTTTGTTAAACTGTATGTATCCATGCTCGAGATATTAAGCCGCGTAAAGGAATAGACAAAATTGAACGAAAATCTATACCTATTAATGGTTTTGTACAAGTCTTTTACATACATATATATACTTATATTTTAGTATGTTCATAAACGATAATTGAAATAGATAAATGACAACTCTGGCAATTGAAAATACTTACTTCACTCTATCGCTGAACTTCAAGCTCATAACCTTCGTATTTTGATTTTCTTTTAGTATGAACAGCAATGCTGCATATTTTGAAAAGTATGCAGTTGCACCTTGTCCTAGTCGAGATTATTATGGAATAAAAGTATTTCAAAACATAGTAGGTATAATAATTAAATTAAGTTTCAATTGGCGCAATCAATATGTGACGTAGGTCTACTTTTCGTATTAGGTTACTTTGTACTTGTGGAAAGTGTCTCATGGACCTCATCTATCTCCTGTCATTAGAGAAATTAAATTTAGTGATTTCAAAGAAGACAAATTGCTGAAGGACGAGATCGAACATGTTTTTGGTAAAAACAAGTAATAATGAGTATAATTAAAATACTATCTATTTTCACTTGTACTTTGATGCACTCTAGGTCCGACTGTCTTGCGATACCTTGAAAAAGTATCTTCGGAGGGCTCTAATACGTTATTAACTTTACCCAGAGTGATTATTGAAAAGCTAGTCAGATATTTGGATTTACCGGATATTTCGAAATTATTGTGTACATCGCATGTTAGCAGTGAGGTATTTTTTGTTATACGTGTTGACATTTTTATTTACATCACGAGCAATCGCAAATATAATAAAGTTGAATAACACCTTCAGATTTTCAATACAAACTCCATTTGGGAAATTTTGTATAAAAGATCAAAAGAAATCCCAGAGTTGACGGAAATGGAAAAGGATTTAGGTGCAAGTCAAGGCTTTCGGAAACTTACAAAGGATCATCACCTTCGCAACTTGACAAAGAAAAATCCGAAAGAGATGGATGAAAAGTTACTCTACTCGACAAAAATGGGAAGAAATGATAAAGCACTGCGATCACCAAGTGTAAACATACCGAAAACTACGATGCACTGTGATGATGATAAATCGTTGTCCAAGAAACACAGTATCGAAAGCAACGTAAAAAAAAATACAAAAGCCATTCAAGTCGCCCGTCAAAGACTTCAACAAGAATAGACCAACACAATCATCAATTTTCATAGATAGCCGAAATTTCAATGAGAAAGGAGCAGCTGGCGAAGGTTACCAAAACACAAAATTCATAGAGCAAGCAATTGCTAAAACAAAGATCGAAAGAAGAGATGATGAACTGGCTAAATTTCAGTTTGTCAACGAAGATGACGATAGAACTGAACTGGTTTTACAGAAAAATTATTTAAAAGCAGCGATTATGCATTCGAACTTGAGCGACATAGATTCAGAAGATGTGATGAATAAAAAGTATAGAATATTAAAAAGTCCCAGAAGTATTTTAACAAAACAATCGTGCTACACTCAGGCAGAATTGAAATTGCGGTCAAGGGATAAAACGCCAGAGCCGCGAAAATCGAAAAGTTCAAAGAAAAAGGTCACCAAATCAGGCGCTTCAAACTTGAAGACCTTAATGAGCCCAACAAACAAAACTGATGATTTGGAAGAAAGCGGGATGTCTTACTTGATGAAGAAGTATTTGGCAGCGAGCGACGAAGTGGCTAGAAAGTTTTCTGAATGTGAGCGTTTGGCGCAGTCGTCGACAAGTTCAGGTATTCAAGTAGATATGAAAGAAAAATCGGAGCGAAAACCCCTGAAAATTGTTGCGGCTGCAGCGAGAAAAGCGCAAAGTCGAAGTGGTGCTGACGGCCCTAACATTTTATCCAAGTTCAAATCTTTAAAAAAAAACTAGTCTTTTTGAAAAGTATACAGTTTGAATTCTCACATTAAATATTCTAAATTCAGATGTACAATATTTATTTTTTCAAAATAATAATAATAATAATGCGAATAAACGCAGTTATATCCGTGAGTTACTTAAGTTTGAATAAGTGTCAAATAAAAAATGTCGCACGAAAGAAAAATAAACGAGATCTCGCGGACTGACGTCCAATGCAAAGTCGTCTCCTCGTATAGGAAAAGCTCATGAGAGAGCGCCTAGAGACATTTGCTCCGTCGTAGTTATCGCCATTTTCTCTCCATTACGCGCGGAAAGCCTGGATTCGCGAGTCTGCGCAGTGTGTGCAATTCCGCGAAGGCTCTCCACTGCGTGCACTGTGCAATCCGCGAGAGTGGCGGCGCGGGCGCATGCGACAGAGACACAAGAGTATACCAGTCGGAGAGTCAGCAGCAACACCGCGTCTCCGCAAATCGCACATATTGTCTCCCGCAATTTGTATACCGCGATGTCGACAGATTAAAGTCTGCAGTTGAGTTTCCAGTGGTGAAGACCGACCGTGGGGAGCACCGAGTGAGGGGAGAAAATGTGTCGTCCGTGGCCGCCGCGCTATCCGTGAAGTGAAGTGCTGTGTGCGCACTACCGCGCGTTTCCGTACTTGTATACATATATGTGTGTATATATAAGCGAGCGAGTGTCAGTATAGTATAGAGTATAGTGCCTCTCTCTCTCTCTCTCTGTCTGTCTTGTCCAGTGGTCCCGTGCATGCAGCTATCTCTTTCGCACACCCTTGATGTGAGCGCAGCACCAGCAGAGTAAGCGCAATGGCGAGTTGTATTATAAGCAGAAACTCCACTCGTCAATCCGAGTAAGTTCACTGGACGCTCGGTCTCCTCTACATGAATTCACTCCACTTTCGTGGCGAGGATTTTTTTTTTATTTTGGATAGCCGCCGTTTATCGCCACTGGATTACATTGATTCCGCCAAGAATGACGGCGGCGGTCGAACGAATAAACGCGCTACTCGAGAGAGCCATATCGATCGGATATTATTGCCTGTGTATTATAAGCACATCGTCACGCGCACTTGTATATTATTGTAGCGCTGATGCTCGTGTACGCTTCATTCCTCGGCATCGTCCTCGCAGCTCTCGTCAACCTTATACGAGGATTACGTTAACGTTACGTTTCTGCTGCATTGTGCGATGAGCTTTTATCTACATTGACGTCGCTAAAATTCAAAACATTCCACTTGTTTTATAATATTAAATTGCTCGCGAATAATTTGATATATCATTCGTTCTGTCGCGTAAAGAAATTTTTTAATTATAATATGCGTTATAATAATACCAAAGATGTTTTTTTTTTCAGATTTAAGTAGTCAAAGGCCGGTCTCACGTAACCCAGTGATATTACAAAGAGCGCATAGGTGCAAATCCGCGATTGACCCCGGAAACAACTTGGGGTTTATAAGTTGAACTTTTTTTTGAGGGAACACCTACCAGACCACTTTTTTCACTTTCTTAGGCCATTTAAAGCAAGAAAAATCAAGTGTTTACGCCGTATCGCTTACCAAAATTTTTCTACGGCTACCTCTTAATACCGTTAATATTACTTGAAAAAGGTGTATGCTGGTCGCCTTATATCTCGTTACACGAACGTGGAAAAAATTTTCGGACAACGGAACTGAAAATAGAGAAAAAACCTTCAATTTAAAAAAAGATAGTTGAAAATAGATGCTCCTGTGCAAAGTTATGAGCAGATCTTGCAAAAGTAGAAAATCAGGTGTATTTGATGAATTTTTACCCTTCCTTCAATTGCTCATAACGTTGCACCGGAGTACCCATTTTCAACGATTTTTTTTCGAATTGAAGGCCTTTTCCTCTACTTTTCAGTTCCGTTGTCAGAATTTTTTTTCCACATTCGTGTACCAAGATATAAACCGGATATTACCCATTTTTCAAGTAATATTAAAGGTAGCTGTAAAAAAGTTTGGTAAACGATACGGTATGAACACTTGGCTTTTCTTGCTTCAAATGATCCAAGGAACTGAAAAAATGTGGTCTGGTAAGTGAGCCCTAAAAAGAAAATGTTCAACTTTTATACCCCAAGTTGTTTCCAGTCGGTCGTGGATTTGCACATATACGACTTTAAAACGGTACCACGTTTGGCGAACGTTTTCTTTTTTCCGATTGTGCTTTGAATCCGTGGATCACAGCCTTCAGCTCTGTAAATGAATAGATTTGCTGCTTTAGAAATTAAAATCGTGATCAATTGTAATAGAGCGCACAGAATGATCTCCAACGAAATGATTCAAACTTTTCTTTTAAAAAGTAATCCAAATTATAAACTATTCTTGTCAGATACGTAACGGTGGAATAAGCTTAAATCTGAGTATTTATTTTTTAATTTTTGCTGAAAGTTGTATTCATGGTAAAAGTTGTTTATTATTTTTAGTGACACCATCAACGATGATAACGACGAAAAGGACGATACAAAAAGGTATGATTTTAGATTCGTATTCAAAATTTTACGTACTCCGTGCTTTAAAAAGTATCTATTTTAATTGTCAACTTTCATTAACAAAACGTTTGCTTTTTAGGAAATCCCGAAATCTAAGTGAGAAGAAGCGACGAGATCAGTTCAATATGCTAGTTAATGAACTTGGTAGTATGGTTAACACAAACACAAGAAAAATGGATAAAACGACGGTCCTAAAATCAACGATACTTTTCTTGAAAAACCATAATGGTTAGTTGACTATACCGTAACGTTGTCCATTATTTATTTATATTACAGGTAACGCATTTTACATTCGTTTATTGTGATATTTAATTTTAGAACTTGCAGTGAGATCAAGAGCTCACGAAATACAAGAAGATTGGAAGCCTTCCTTTCTTTCAAACGAAGAATTTACACATTTAACGTTAGAGGCTCTCGATGGTTTTATTATGTTGTTCTCTTCATCAGGGCGAATATATTACGTTTCTGAAAGTGTAACTTCCCTTTTGGGCTACCTCCCGAGCGAATTAACGAATACGACTATTTACGAAATTGCTTTGCAAGAAGATCAGTCGCATCTATACAATACGTTAGCTAATGCCAGCAATACGAGAGATCAAAATAGTATTAAATCAGGTATCTTTATATATACTATTATGTATTTAACCAACAAATCTTGAAAAGAAATATTCTTTATTCAACCGCAACAATAAAAACATCTTTCAGAGCAGCAAGTATCTTTTATATGCCATATAAAAAGAGGAGGTTTGGACTTGAAAGAAGAGCCTATTTATGAACTTGTTCAATTTATAGGATACTTTCGTAAGTATTTATTATTGTAAACGTACACCGAAACTTTTTATTCATTAAAACATTTCTTTCTTTCGCTTTAGGTATAGACAACGACGCCGGCGATGACAATATCATAACAAATAATAGATTTGGTAGTAGTGCTACTGGAGAAACGAAGTAAGAATTTTTTCGTTTCAATTTTAAAGACATTTTATTATTCTCTGGAAGTTACGTTACTCTATGAATGTAACCTGTAGATAATAATACAACCACAATCAAGGATTTACAGACAATTAGACATTTTTACTGTTTTATTTCCCTGACCCATGACAACGTAAAGCTTTGAATGAAGATTTATATTTTGTTCGCAGAACCGTTTTCGTGTGCACTGGACGGCTCCAAGTACCGCAATTAATACGTGAAATGTCTGTTGTGGATAATACAAAAACCGAATTTACTTCTAAACATAGTTTGGAATGGAAATTTCTTTTTCTGGATCATCGGGCACCACCGATAATTGGGTATTTGCCGTTTGAGGTTCTTGGAACATCCGGCTATGACTACTACCATATAGATGATCTTGACAAAGTTGTGACATGTCATGAATCTTGTAAGTATTTGTTTTTGTTAGCTTCATTATATTTTTAAACAAACTTGAGGAAGGTTTATTCAGAAAAAATACTGTGATAATTTTATTACCACAGTGATGAAAAAGGGCGAAGGTACGTCATGTTACTATAGATTTCTTACGAAAGGCCAGCAATGGATTTGGCTACAGACCAGATTCTACATAACATACAATCAGTGGCACTCCAATCCTGAATTCATCGTATGCACACATCACGTTGTCAGCTATGTAGATGTGGTCAAACAGATGCGAAGAGGTGTTGATGAATTTACAGATTTAAGAATACAGGAAGATGCGATGTCATCGACAAAGCGACCTCATGTACGAAAAATTTATTTATTTAAAAAAATGTATCATGTTTACATACCAGTCCTTTCGGACGCACGCTGCGCATTTTAATTGTTATTTTTAAATCGATTTTCACTTTTTGAAGTAGGAATTTATATGTGAAAAATGCTTGCGAAAATGAACGATTAGTCTTTAAAGGACCGAAAAGCCACTATACTCGCTCGACTTATGATCGAAAAAGTGTTACAAAATTTCGCGAGCTAGTACCTATTTGAAGTAGTATTCTATAATTTAGAAGTTCGCTTTTTGAGGTCGGTTATTCATACCCACGTGTAGAAATCGCGCGTGATAACTCCTAGCCAATCAGAGGGCTAATAAAAGTGTTACAACATGGCACCATGCATTTTTTAGTTAGAAAATTATTATTATTATAAATTTGAAAAAAATACTTCTATTAATATCTCACTGAAATATCCAGATGACTCAAAAATTTGTATTAGCTTCTTTTCATATTTATCTACTTGTGTGATTTTATTTTCTTGAATATATTTGTTATTTTTAAGTCAGATGAACCTCTTTAAGGGGATCTAACCACCTTAAATTATCAAAAACATGAAAAATTGATTTTCATTTTAAATACAACTTAAATTGTTTAAAAAAGGATTAAACTATTGAATATATTCAAGTGTACTGTAAAAACATAAAACAATTTTTAATTTTCCAAATTCATAATTTTCATTTTTTTCACTGACCGCTTTGACATTTATAACATTTTTGAACAAATATTTTGTTTAAATTGAAGATAACTCTTTAAGAGTGAATTTATTTTCAAATTCACACATTCGGGCCATAATTATATGTATTTCAAACATGTCTGTAAAGTTTTGGTGCTCTTCGATGCCCAGAGCCAAAGAAAGTCTGCGGTCAGTAAAAAAATGAAAATTATGAATTTTGGCTTTCGAAGACATATTGCACCTGGTATATAGCATATATAAAAATTATTTTATGTTTTTACAGTATACTTGAGTATATTATAATTAATTTTAAAACAATTTAAGATATATATAAATACCAATTGTTCACGTTTTTGATAATTTAATTAGTTAGTCCCCTTAATTTATTATCTTCATTTTGATGGTATGATTGGCAATTGATACTAAGTAATTTTACTTATAAACAGTGTAAAGAGTGCCTCTACAATTATAATTCAAATTCATCTATCAAAATACGCGCGTTTTCATCAACCAAACAGACGACGCGAATAGAAGTACTACAGATGTCGTGAGCAATTTTTTCACATTGGAGAGAGATAGGGACAAGACGCATTAAAATTCAATTTGACAAATTTTAGTTTCGTGTATACATAATTTGATAACAGATGTAAACTTTTGATAAAAGTTAATCTAAGCATAGAAATTTTATCAAAATTAGTAAATACGCTAGTATATGGAGCAATATAATAATCCTTATTACAATATACAATAGTTATAAAAATTTCTGAAAATGATCGATAGAATTGTCTAGAATTTTGCAATCAAGGTAAAACTTATTTTCTCAAGTTTTAGCATAATATAATATGTGGTTTCCATTTAGCATAATATAATATATGGTTTCTTGATATCAAATAATCATCTTCATTTTTTAGTCATTTATATTTGTTATTTTAACGGTGAAATAATATTTCAGAACATTTCAAGTCACATACGTATATCATCTTGGTCGTCGAAATCTTTGAAAACTTCACGATCAATGGCCATGCGTTCACGATTGCGGCACCAGAGTAATGAATCCGACTCAATGTCCGTTTGTTCCAAGAACTCTAATTCTCTTCAAACAACAATGTCGCAGCCAGTTCCAAGGCCAAAGGTAGCTTCAACTAATGGCTCGACGAGTTATAAACCAATCATGCCGAGCAGTGACAGTACGTCGACAAGCACTCAACCTCAGCAGCAAACGCATCCTGCTTATCAACAACAGCAACCGCAACAACAGGACCAGCAGATGACACAGAAATTGAAGGTAGAGCAACAGAACTGTCCTGACTTCGTGGAATCTAGGCAGTTTTCAACTGAACCAATGGAAACGGTTGTCGGTAGTTCTTACTCAGGAACGACGGATGCATCATTGATATCACTACTTCAGACGAATGAGGTGATGTATACTTCATTAGAAATATGTATTTAGTTAAATCACACCGAGTAATTGAAAATAAATTACTTTATCATTTTGCACTCAATCTGCAATTTTTCCACAAACTTGTGTAAAATTAGTATACAAAAATATCATTACGATTTACATTTTTTATGGTTCTGAATTAATTATAATTGTTTACAGATACGTCATCAGTCAGGGTTGGTAATGACACCAGTGCAAAATCAAATTCAGGACGAACTGCAACGCAAACACGAGGAACTTCAACAGTTGATTGTTAATCAACAAGAAGAATTAAGAAGAGTATCAGAGCAATTATTGATAGCTAGATATGGAATGTTTTCACCGTTACTTAATGCAAGTATTCAAAATTTATATTTGCAATAGTTTTGTATTAAGAAACAATATAGAATCCATATGTTGAAAGGAATACAATGGAATTTTATAACAAGTAATACTCACTAATAAGAACACTTGTTTTATAATTACAGGTGGCCGTACCGTATAACGCAAATCCATGTCAACAACCCACGCATTGTTTAAGCACTCCGCACCAGAATGTGTCAGGTGTGACTGCATTACCAGTGCCAATCACGCTTCCACTAAATATTCTACCAACAGAGCTGTTTCCTCACTCCCCATCAGTGAGCACAGTCTTGAACACACCTATACCAGACCACAATAATGTGATTCAGATGATGACTCCACAACAACAACAACAACAACAACAACAACAGCAACAACAGCAGCAGCAACAACAGCAGCAGCAACAGATGCAATCTCATCAACAGTTAACTCAACAATCTACCCAACAGCAACAACAGCAACAACCAAAGGAACAGACAACAGATATCATTGCCTTCCAAATGTGCCAACAAAACGATCTACTTTACGAAAATCTTAACACGACATCTAACCAACAACAAAGATTAACGCGAAATTAGAGATCCAAAAATATTTTGAAATTAAATTGTGGGTGCTTGTGATATAAAAAAAACATTTAATAATTGTTTTTCGCGAACTACCTATTTACATATAATTTAACATGTAAAAATATAAATAACTATATCCTATTACACTTGTGCAGCTTTAGTTACAAGAATTTTTGTTCGAAGTGAAGCATTCAAGTGCTAAGACAATGAAAAACAATTGACATGCATCGTTGCGTGGTTGTGAAAAACTCAATTGCCGAATTCTGCTATAAGTCTAGTGATTTTTATATGCTGGTGCTTTAAATGTCGCGATTCAAAGAATATGTTACTCATATACCTCCCGTTTTAATATCGTTTAATCTCGCGTTGAATCGACTCATATTGAAGTTTATAAGGTGCATTTGTATATCTTTCGTTTTTAGCTTTAAATATATTGTAATCAACCTGATAATTAAAAAAGTATTTTTGGAAAAGAACATTTTTGAAGATAAGAAAAGCCTTTCGTCTAGATGATATACCATTTGTGTGAATGACGGATAGTAAATTAATGAAAGTTTAAAACGAGCTTATCTATGCAACAATTCAGATGTTCAATGAATTAAGAAATATTGTTGTTATAAGTAAAATTTATAAACATGATAGTTCGTATAGTGTTTTTAATGTAGGTATTCTCATGAAATAACGGGATCACTTTATACAAACTATCCAATGGTTCAATGTGTTATAATTTAAATAATTATGACTTGAAGAAACAATTTTGCTACCAAAATTTTTTATTTCCAGAGTAAGTTGTATATGATAAAAGTTCTTAAATAAAGTGTTTAAATACTAATGCATACCCTGGTAGAAAATTTAGCTAATTGGTGACGAAATTAGCTTATGTAAACTAATTTCGACACCAATTAGCTAACTTTTCTACCAGGGTAGGATGTAAGCTAATCCTAATATCCTAACTAGAGTAAAAGCTATGGTGTGCAAGAGTATACAGTTAGATGCTAATAGTCGTTAACTGTTTCGTTGTAGAAATGGATAGAGGCCATTTTCGTCTATATTATAAGAGCATTTTTGCGGATTGTACGATTTATTAACTTTAAGTTTATTGCCGTTTACTAGTAAAAATTATTTAATTTCTTCATAATGTTACGATTCTTAACAAATTGATTCGGGGATATAAAAAAATTAATAATTTATATTTATAATGAACAAATCAAATAATGACACTATTTTATACGGACTTTTTAATTATATAGCTAAATTTTGTTACAGAGTTTTGGAATTTTATATGAGAATGTATACTAATTATTATACAATTATTAATAATACGCCTCATTGAAAGTTGTGAATAATATATATAAAAATGCAAAAGTGACAAAAAATAATATTTTATAAAATAATTAACATTGTGACAATAACGAAAAATTAAGATTAAAATCATTATTTTATGATTATAATTTGTTTAACGTTATATTAGCAACTTCATAACAATTACTGAGTAACTGTAACATACTATAGTTGCAGGCTTGCAGGAAAACATTTTTAAGTTTCCCATATTTATTTTACAAAATAATATTAAGCCAAAAAGAATATTATATTTATGACGGCGTGGACCAAAATAACAATTTTAAATAAATATTCCAAAATAATTCTTCAATATTTTTAGACAGACTATTAAATAAAACAAAAATTAAGAAAATAAACGTCAACAAAATATTAAGTTACCAATTCCTAACAAGTCAATTTTAAAATAAGATATCATAGATTTATAATTAGGCGAATTTAACCTAATTTGAAAAACAGGGTACACTAAGATACTCGAAAAATTTCAATAAATTAAGTTGTTATGTTTATAAAAAATTTTTATTTGAATATATAAATATATTTTAAATATATAAAATAATTGAAAACTGATTACGTATATGTAAAATGTTCTCGAGGTTTAACAAAAACGTCGAAAATATTTCTTGTAGTATATGTAACGAATATTGTGTTGCGTTACAAATTCCATCTTGCCGTACGGAAAGTGTATCATTCCAAAATAAATCTCGGCGAAAAGTCAAGCTTTCACGTCAATGACATCGACTAATATGTTGAGAGCAATCGCTTTGCCTATAAGTCGTTCCTCTGTATAATTATTAATAATAAAATTTCTATCAAAACTTCTTGCTTATTATTATTTTTTTTTTTAAAGTTTCATATATATTCTTTGATAATATGAATAAAAATTGCTGTTTATATTTATAAGTAACGCAAACTAAAGAGAATAGTATCACAGTTATGCTGTTAAATATTGTAATGAAGAATCATACGAAACCATTATTCAAGTTTCGTCAACTTTTGCTAGATGGATAAGAATAAAAAGGATATCTTATAAATGTTGGAAAGCCGCTGCCAATTAATTAGCAAGTAGCTTCCCCTAAACTAATTTAACATTCCTACATGTATAATTTTTGACAACTATAAGTTTTCATTTCATCCAATTATTGATTTTTGATTATTATTTACAGAATATATTTGAAATTCAAATATTTATTTCTAATACAATCTTTCTTATCTTATTTTTTTAAATTATAGAAAATGTCAGAAAATCAGAAAATAATTTTTTTTTAACTCATAGGAAATACCAAGCAACGATAATAAAAATTTATTAAAGTGAAGTATCAAGTTGCGTAAAGCTTTGCAAATATTTTAGGCTAGTTAAATAACAAAATATGTGAGGAAAAATACAAAAAAATTCCCTTCCCGGCGAGCTAGAAATGAGTAAAAAAAATTTTTCAGTCGTGCTAGTTTACAATCAATTTGTAAATTTGCTATACTGAGTGTAAGAGACAAAATTTCCAACTCTCAGTGTGATAATTCTACGTTGGGATTTTTCACAGTGCAGGCATTGAGTGCATGCCCTTGAACAATGGCTAATTTTCGGTGAATTTGAAGGGCCGAGAACACAGTGTCACAACACACTTTGAATAAAACTGTTGCAGGCGTGTGCCTTATTTTATTTATTTATTTATTTTTTGACTAATTTCTAGTTAAAATAAGTGATCGACTTATAAAAGTCGGTAAAAATAAAGGCTTAAAAATAACTCAATTATATATTCAGAGGTCATGTATTATTCGGATATATATATTCATTTTTATTATACATAACTTATAAATATTAACAGTAAACTAATCGATACATATGAATTTAAACTAATTTTTGGATAATGCTTCACGATGAAAATGAAATACTGTGATCATGCGATAATACAGTATGCCGTTTACCTAATTCTTTAATTTCCTTAGAGCATTCATTAATGTTTGCATCTCTTGATTGACGTTGTGGACTAATTCTTCAACTTGATATTTACTGTCGATTATACTGATCGTCTGCGTGTAAGGATCATATCTGACACCAAAATTCCTTGGAATTATTTCAGCGAATTTTCTGTAAGCATTACATTAATAAATTAATATCTTCAGACTCTTATCTATAGTATTTTTAGTTATCATAATAAAATAGTTTCCTGATGTTAGTTTTCAAGTTTAATTTCAAATTTACCAATTATAGTATACACTAGATAGTAACCACCCATGGGGTGTTTCGAGCAGCTGTATTTTTAAAATTATTGATTATATCATAACAGAAAAATTCATGGATAAGCTAAATATAATGTCTTAGGTATCTTAAAAATTAATAAATTATGCGAAAGATATAGAATGTTTAATTCGGTGCATGGATGGTTACCACCCAGCGTACTCGAGGAGTTAATATTGTTCAAATTAGTTGCACTTTGATGATTTCATATTTAATCTAGTATAATACCAGGTTTAAAAAATGTAAAGTGTTAATGATTAGACATACGCCGTAAATTCGACCCATTATCTTTTTTCCGGTAGATGCCAAAGCGATAGCACGCTTATCTCACATCCTCTCAAAGAGTATTTTTAATCGCTGATATAATAAACGCATTTTTAAAGATCACAGTGTCTTATTATTATGTGTATGACTCTGGTAACCGTTAGAATATCATTCCCTATTGACATTTCACCTTTATATCAAGGGGAAACTGAAGCTAGTTTCATCGAATAAAAATTTTATCGTCTTTTATGTTTAAACGATCGCTAGCTTATAGAAGAGGCAGTATCATAAGAAAGCGCGGTCTTAAATGTTGATAAAAGCAATAATAACGTACAAAATATCTACTGTTTGCATGTCCACTATACTGAATAGATAACGTAAATGCTTTTGCTATGGTAAAATATTTTTCAACCAATGAAGTTTTGATAGGTAATCAATACTCACATCATCTTCTCTTTGGCGTCCTCGAAGTTCTCGGCGACAAAGTAAACTGGTTGATACTCTGTAATTGGATATTTCTGTAGAGCAGTGGTAGCCGGATCAAAACTGCGCAACTCGGGTTTGCCGCTCAAACTGTACTCAAGCTCGCCAAACGACGAGAGCAGACCAGCTCCGTAAGCCTTGAGTTCGCCATTCTGCCGACACAGGCCGAACTCCACCGTGAACCAGAAGCACTGTGAATGGATAAGAGAAATCAAATGTCATAGAACGTATTCATTGCCGATAAATAGTGTCCAATCGTATGCATGATTCGTGAAGCTACTAAAGGTAAAGTAGCAGCATATTCTGCCAGTCAAAGGAACGCGAGGGTCCTTTTGACGGTAGTCGAAACACTAATGACTACGGCGCTTTTATGAATAAAAGAGAAGAGATCTTTTTTGTTTATTGTAAACTAGCATTTCGTGCACTTAAACTTTGTCAATTTTTTCAAATGAAAAACAGGACTCTTATAAGTACATTCATACTTATGGTTTTTTTAATGATAATTTAGCTAAACATTATTATTATTAGAAAACTTGTCAAAATGTGTTTTTTGAGCCATCAAATTTCATGCATTTTTCTGTTTACAGCACATTGTACCAACAATGTATATCAAAAACATCATTTTGTGACCAAGAGTATTACGAAAAGTTCCGTTAAGAAATTCAGCTGATAATATAAGTTATAATGAAATACCAACCGTGGCAAGTTTCTCGATGTACTCGTCGGGTGCACCAAGCGAGGCTAGTCCTATGACCTGGGAGAATTGGGCGAAGGCCGGATCAGCGAAGAGCGGCACGTGCCCGAGTACCTCGTGGCAGACGTCGGGCTCAGGGGTATAAAGCGGTCGACTGCTATGCCTGATGTACTGCGTGCTGTGGAATACGCGGAAGGCCAACCCCGCGAGGAAGTCTCGAGATGACAAGAGCCCAGCCACCGGCCGTAGCGTGAATCCCGTGCAATCTGTTATTCGAACAATTTTCTCCTTAGATTACATATAGTTATATACATATAATCCTGGTAAATTTCACGTTTAATAACACAATTTTTTGCTCTCCATCATCAAGACAGAATCAGCAATTTTAATATATACTTCAACTCGATTATATTATTGTTATTGAATTGCATCTAAGTAATAAGATGCGCAAGAATTTTCTGAATGCTTTGCACATACGCGTGTAAATAAAAACAATATGGCATTCAATAAATAGATAATCATCAATTAGAGAACGATCAGCTGTAATTATTGCGAGGATATTCGAGAGCTGAGCAAAAAATGTTTACGATTGAAATGCCGTATATCAATATCATTCGTGCAAATACATGAAAATCTTATCCTTTTTCCGGTCGAGCGAATACTATCTTCGATTTGCTAATTAATAAAGGGTCGTCGCGTGACTCTCCGGCGCGTTTATCTGCAGGAAATAAACAGTTCACGCCTCCCGGGGCGGAAAAATTAACAATCGCCGATATAAGCTTTGCTCGAGAGTTAAAAGTCTCGAACAGAGCGCGATAAGGAGGATAATAGAATAGATAGGCACGCGCGAGTGCAACCACCGCAATATTAAATTAAGACACCGATTGTGTGGCGCGTACGCCTTTCGAGAACATGTTTGCGTCGGCAGAGTTCTTTCCATGCTTGTATAATTTTGCGCAACATCGATAACGCTGTGATCATCAAAACATCGTTTTGAATGAAAAAACGGAGAGAATTTAGCGATCGGTCAGGCATCTCACTGCGTATCTATTTATGCGCTGCAATCCGCGTACAGACAGAAAAAACAACGAGGCGTTTTATCCCATCTACATATCATGAAATTTTTCATTATGATAAATAGAGATCATTGATTATTAATTATGCATGGAGGCTCGATAACCAGTAAGACAGGTTTTCTTTATTTACCAACGAGACCTGTTTCGCGATTCTTTTAGGACTTATATTACAATACTATAGTATACATATATAAGCTCGTAAGATGTATGTTTTCCTCATTATCATTCGAGATTGCGGAAAATATCGTAAAAATAATTCCGAGTAATCGATATGTCAGGTGAGCGTAAGTCATGGTATTCGTCAAGATTAAATGCAACAATCTGACTCTCGATATAGTTATATGTACAAAATAATAGCAACAAATTTCGTAACCGAAAAATATCCCTGGCAGAAAATTGAGCAGATTCTGGGCAGAATTTCTGATCAGCGCGTGTCAAAATGACATTTATCTAGAAATTCTGGAAATACTCTGAATAGCATTTTTAGAAATAACTAATTTTTAAAAAATGTTATCAGAAATTCTGCCCAGAAATCTGCTTAATTTTTTACCAGGGATCTAGTAGATTTTTTACGTCAAAATTTTAAGTATTAAAAAAAATCAATTGTGTAACTATGTACTATAAATATTATAAATTAATTTGGTCCCTCACCTTTTAAGAAATTTGAAATATCTTCGAGCTGTGGAATATTGTCTTCCCTGTAGCCGCAGTTTTCAATCAGCAACGGAAACACGTGATTGTGTTCTCTGCAAGCGAATTTGGGATATAACTCGGTCAGCTTTTTGAACACCGTTCCCCAAGTATTGATCTCCTCCTCGGTATAGTCGACTCTCGGAATCGGCTGTCCGCTGCAAAAACACGCGTAACGAAACGTTTAAAAAAAATCATCTACGAGGAAACATATTATACTCGCGAGGTCAAGCTGATATAATGACGAATGACGTTTCATATGCAATTGCGCGGGATAATTACTGTTTGTAGTGGTAAGCGAGGTCCGCGAAGTACTTTCGCCTGGCTCGGTAAACCGGATCAGTAAAGCCGGGATGGTCACTATCGAGCTCGGCGCCGTAGGACAAAATCTGGTTAGCGAACTTGTCTAGATCGCGGATCCTACGCGGGAACCACGGCACCGTCCCCATGTTGTCTCGGTAGTTTCTGTAAGCAAAAAATGCGTCGTAGAAATATTTTTATTTCAAGGAATTATGAAATGTATTTATTGTATTATTGCGCAATATTAACATCTATTGCTCTCTATGTATTTGTTATACTATTTTTCTGTGCGCCAGTATAAAGCAATGCTGCTGAGAAAAATGTCTGAAAAAGTAAGCGGAAAATTAACCTTGATATGATCGAAAAGTATCCACATTGCTCTTGAAGAGCTTCAATAGCGGCCCCCAAATTGCCGCCAGGAGCGCATTCCACCATGAATTCGTAGCCATTAGCCTGGCGCAAGCTGCTTCTCGACTCGATGTGCAATAGGTTGACTTCGTGTTTCTAGAACCGAAGTTTTCTCATGAAAAAACTTGTCATAAATAATTCGAATTTTTGTTCGTAAGTATAGAGAAACTACAGGCTATTAAAACAAATTGCTTTGTTTTCTTGAAATTATGTTGAACAAAGCACTTTTAACGATTATAATGCCGTTTCCTTATTGTATGATACTGAATAATATAATAATAAATAAATATGATATTAATAATCCTATTTATTTTTGCAAAAAATTATAGTATACACTTTACTTTATTATATTACCAATTCCCACAACTAGTATTGTGCAAATAAACGAACGAAGTTGTTTTTCAGAAATGATTCGTTAACACTGTTAGTAATTTATATAAGATATACGTATAATATCTCTGTTATTCGTAGTATCTTATTTTAACCCTCCTATAATTATTAAATGTTTTATTTATTATTAAATAATATAATAGTATTCTGTAAATTTATCTAAATATATAAACTAAATCATCCTAAATGATATAGAAGCTATAACCACATTGGATAGTTAGATGTATGAGATGTATCGAAACCTCAAATTCGATACAAATTGAAACCTCAGAGATCAATTTATTCGATTTCGACCAAAGTTATCTATTCTATCATTTCCAATTAAACTATATTTTAAAATGATACTAAAGACAATTCACATAAATATTTTTGTCCAAATAGGCGAAGAATAAAAAGTGCCTTGCACCCCACCTAATTCAGTTTATACTACTTACAGCAAAAAGTTGAAGATAGCGTCCTAGAGCGCCAACTTCATCCTCCTCCTTTGGCGAGAAGATCAGGCAGGTACTTTTAGCAGAGTCCCTGCCTTCCTTAATGTAATTGCCACCGCTCATGAGTTTCGGCTGCAAAATTTCAACAAAGTTTTTCATTAGGGTCGAACTTCAACAAGACGTATCAACAGTAATTTATAACAAATTATTACATCGTTCTTCAACATCGATTTCTTCGTTAACATTATTTAAAAAATACACTCTAAATAAACAATTGCGATAAGAAATAAAATACAAACAATGTGATGGCTACAAAGAATAAACTTTTATTTGTATATCAATTCGGCGAAAATATTGTAGCAATAGCGTTCGTCGAGTGAAACTGTGTCGACATGAAGCGTGATGTATCGAGATCTCACTGAGTCCGAGGTAGCGATCAATTCTTGGGGCTCGTAAATCAGGGACCAACTCGTGAATACAAGCCAGCGGACGGTCTCATGAGTTCTTATACGTCGATGCGGTGCCAATAGCCACTAGCGCCCTTCCCTTCTCTTTCGGCTTTCTCCTTCCTAGCGCGCAGACTGATGCCTGGACGGGAAGCACGACTTTTTTGCTTCCCCCGTATAGGTACTTGCACGAGCTTCCGATGCAACAGGAAATCTTGCGTGGAGTCGAGTAGGTTGCAAGATTATAATTGGCACTTTATACTTGAAAGATGATTACAGTATACAAGCTGCCTATTTTATCGTTATTATGGATCATTCGTTTTCCAAGTATTTTGATTATTGAGAATATGATTTTAAACATGAAATTAAATTGTATTTGGATCAACAAAATTTTTGGTTAATACTATAAATATAGCAGGGTTTTTTTATTAATTTTAATTTTATGACATAAAAATTCAAACATGATAACGAAATAGTTTGGTCATAATCCACACAAACGACAATAAAAAAATGATGCAAAAAAGAAATTTATTTCAAACGTCAAAGTTTACGGTTACTTCCGCAATCTCTCAGACGAATGATGCAATTTAGTAATTATAAATATTATGCGTCTCATAATTTCGCATAAATCCACCATCTGAATTCAGTCTCAATACTGCAATCCATCATCATCTTTACATCATGTATTTGGTGCAAAGTTTGAGAGTCAAGGCCGTTCGTCGAGAGATTCGTGACCGCAAGAATTCAACGTAGATACCTCGCTATTACGTACGGCCTTCATCGGGTCGCGTTTTTTATCTGACTTTCATCTACGAGAATCAGCTGATGAAACATTGGTGTTTAGTTGAGTTAGATTAAAAGACAACTCGACGTATAAGGAAGATGTCATTACTGAAAAGGAACAAAATACCATAGTTCTTCGGAATTCCCTATATGAGAAAATCTTTTTAAATTCGCCCGTTTAGAAGGGTCAGAAAATAGTAAATTTTTAAAATGGGAGTTATTATTAATTTAATAAAAAACTTTGTTTAAATATTTAAAAAATTACAAATATTATGCTTAAATTATTAATAACTTTTTTTAATTAAATTTATTTTAAAATTCCCACATTCATGGCAGAATTATATATATTTCAGGCATATCTGTAAAGATTTAGTGCTATTCGATGCCCATAACTAAAGTAAGTCTGCGGTGGCTGAACAAATGAAAATTATGGATTTTGGTCTTCGAAGAAATGTTGTACCAGTACATGATACATATAAAAATTGTTTTTTGTTTTCTATAGTTTTTTTAAGTTTATAAAATTATTTCATTTCTTTTTTTAACAATTTAAGGCGACCATTTTCAATGATTTTTTTTCTATAAGTATGCATTTTCCATTGGTATCCTCGAACATTGAGTAGGTGCCGTTGAGCAATGGCTACTTTTTGTTTAATGTAAATGATCAAGAAAACAGTTTGACAAAGAGTTTTTCTCGTGTTCTACTCTTTTTTTTATACATTGTATGACATAATGAACAACAAAAATCGGGCTAGAAAGGTGTGCTTCCATTTTGAAAATTTTCTATTTTCTGACCTCTCTAACTAATGAATTACAAATTAACAAAATAACAAAAAGAAGCTCAAAAAGAATTTTTTAATCTTCGACTTTTGGACCTTTTCTATCTTGTTTTATTTGCCAAAAGTGAAGGAAAATGTTAATGAACAATGGAAATCGACCGTATAGGACATTTTTTGTAACCATATTTCGGTTTTTTATGTAAAGCAAGTAAAAGTGACTTTACTGCACAGATCATAATTTTGCACCTAAAAGTCGAAACATATTTTCCATAAAAGAAAATATAATTAGAAGAGTAGACCTTAAATTATAAAAAATCAGCAAAAATGGATTCACCGTTGCTAAGTTGAAGTCGTAGATAAAAAACGCCGGATTTGTCATTTTAGCAAAATCTGAGATTTTCGACTAATTTTTATTGTATTTTGTTAGCTTGCATTTCCAAGAGAAACCTCATATACGTATAAGTCTGCTGGGCTTTCCCGGGGGTTTTATGGAAACGTCGGTTATTGGCGATGGATTAAGTAGCAAAGCAAAACAAAGGCGCATCAGCAGATACAGCGTCGAGCTTTATGACCTGGCCTCTACAAGGCCCGAACGGAGCGTCTGGACATCAGCTGACGGGCAGAAGCTAGACGTCGAAGGGACACGGAGATGCGGGCGACAAGGACAGTCTGCAAGCAGCAGATATACGCTTATATTGTCGGGTTCACCGTGTAATTATTGAGATCGCGGAATTATACATTTATATTGTAAAACCCTGTCTTGTCATTGTATTAAGAACAAGCCTTTTATCTAACAATTTATTAAATCGATCATAACTTTTCACCGGATCAATCATTTTGATGCTTTTTTTCAATTGATTTTTAAATGCAAAATTATGATCTACGTATTATAGCCACTTTTTTGCTAACAGCCGTAATATCCTACAAAAAATATCCTACGATCAATTTCCATTATTCATCAATCTTTTTCTTAATTTTTTTGCATGTAAAACAAGATAGAAAACGTCCGGAAGGTGAAGATTAAACAAATTTTTTAGAGATTGTGGAACTTCCGAAAATGCATTATTTGGGATTTTGTCATATCAGTAGTTTATTTGCAAATTAATTAATTAATTAAGGGGACAAAACACTTTTAAAACCTGAAAAAAGATATAACGTATACCACCTACATTTCAACTCTTTTCAGATCTACTGCACCCCAGTAAAAAATAAAAAATTGTTAAAAAGTCTGAAGCACTGTCTCCGTGATTCTAAGTGATCATTTCCCATATGGTTCAATTTTAAAAGAATGTTTTGTACACCTGTACTTTTGAAATGAATGAAGGGATTTTTATTCGAATGCTCAGAAAATGTTTTATGAAGTAAAATGTGACATAAATAGTTAAAAAAAATAAATTCTGTGTTTTCATTGCTAAAAATTCTCTAACCATTCAAATCAAAATTCCTTCATTAATCACAAAAGTCAGGTGTACAAAGCATCCTCTTAAAATTTCGGCTCAATCGAACCATGCCTGGGGACTTGGAATAACGCGGACAGTGAATTTTTAACAGTTTTTCATTTTTTACTGGGGTACAGTCGATCCGAAAAGTTTTAAAAAATCTTGAAATATAAGCAGTATTATCGTTATTTAAGTGTAAAAATTTTCAATTAAATCAAAATTATTCATGAGATTTTAAAAATGACACATTTTCGGATTTTAAACGTATTTTTTAAATTAATTCACTGATTTTCAAAGGAATACCTAGTCCTGTATTTTGACGCAGTTTTTTTTTATTAATAACTGTTTTGCGTATTGACCTTGGGTGAGAATTTATCTCAATTATTAATGAGATCAATTATTTAGACTTATTTAAAGAACAACATTATGGATAATAATGATAAAATAACCCCTGGTAGAAATTTGGTTGGTTGTTCTAGCCGACCAGTTAATATATCGCTAATTTGCTTAGCGGTTTTTGAAGCGAAAAACAATTAAATTTCAGTCGGGTTTTATGGTTAAGATTTAGTTTAGACACTATAAAGTAAAGAATTTTAAAATTCGAATTTATAATAATTAATTGAGTCACTCGTTAGCCTTGTAAGGTCTTTTGTCTTTATAAAACAAAGGAATTCCAAACGTGCAAACTTTGAGGTTTAAGTTTTTCCTTAATCACATCAACGTTCCGTAAAATTACCCACTAGCTCGCAAACGATGCGAATCATCGTAAGTGTCGTATATCAAAAACCTGTGCCTCACATCCTTAAGCAGCCAATTCGCGAGGTATATATAGGAAGCAACCCGAACCCCGGGATTGGCTCGCTGCTCGTGTTACTGTGTAATTTGAGCGAAAGAGAGATAGAGAGAGGGTTAAGAGCGAGAGAGAGAGAGAGGGAGAGAGAGAAATGAAGAGTGGGAGGAAGGGGAGTCGAGGAAAACGGAAATTGGATCGAAGCGCGCGCCCGCGATGGTAATTTGGTGGTGTTGTCTCTCGTCACCGTCTTCATCGTCTACGCTTCGATCCACAGTTGCTGTCGCAAGAGAATAAGTTGATTTCGAAGTTGATAGAACAGTTTACCGTTCTCTAAAATTTCTTTATTCACGCCTTGACTATAATAGTCACTTTTTTGACATAAAAAGTGGGACTAAAGTAGCTTTTTATCCCCTCAAATATTTTTTCCTGCAAATGCGAGAAAAAAAATCCTTATTTCCTTCAAAAAAGGAAAAAATGTTCTTATTATGCGTTAACTCGTGAATAAAGTACTATATGCAACACGAAACTCGCTTCATTCGGGCAGTAAACGCACTCGCGGGAATAATCTACGACTTTAGTCCCTTGTTACATAATGTACTATTGGATATTACTGTCACAATGACGATGCTAAAGAATAACAAGAGTTCTGTTTTCTATAAGAGTTATTACATAGGTATAATTATTGAGCAGATTCATTTTTAAAAATTTAGCAAATCATTTAAAAACTATATACTTTTTAATTGAGTCCCTGTTTATTGCAGAGCATGATCTTATTTGAATATTTTTCCATTCGTTTTTTTTGCATTGGTAAGTATTGTGTCATTTATTATTTTGTCAAATAATTATACCTCTCCCGAACACAACTTCCAAATTCACTAAATCAAGTTAACAAAAAGCTGCATGTAAATAACACTCAAGTACACAAACGATGTGCAAAACTGCGGGGACCGATCCGATAGCGCTACTGAATGCACATTATAAAGGTTGTGATCGAGTCCAAGCTTAAACGCAGCGCTTTTGCATAAATGTAAGCATAGGACATTCTCGAAAGTCATTAGCATTTTCATAAAATATAGATATAACGATGTATTTCAGAAAATAAACAGTTACATTCCTTATTAAATTAAAGTGCAACTGAGAATATACTATATAATTAGCGAATATATTAATTAACGAGTACCAAAATCAAGCTTGCATTAAATAATACTACTATATGTATCAAATTTTATAAGTTACAAGGTATATAATGATTAATCAAATAACTATATTCCATTATGTGACTAATTCACTAATAAAATCAAGTTTACGCGTGGAAAATTAATTGACGTCCAGCTTTCATTATTACTTTTTCCTTTATATAGACATATTCTTACATCGTATATAATTTCTACATGATGCATTTTCTTCTTTTAATTCCCTCCGTAATGTTAATGATGGGTTGCAACTATCAAGCTTCGGTTGCTTCACTTTTCTTGATTTTTAAACCGGGTCCAGACTTTTTAATTCGTCTTCCACTAGGTAGCAAACTGGTTTCGTTGGCGTATCAACATTCATGAGATCGTTCTTGAAACTTCGATGTGCCATGAGAACAAGATCTTTGCGTCTCATGAGTAATATTTTCAATGTTTCGTAAACAATTCTTTACGTATTATAGAGTATAAATTAATTTTTTATCAGAAATATAAGTATATATCACAATTTGTAATCAACGGATTGTGATACGATGTGATGTGATAGTATACGATAGATTCATTTCATAAAATTTTATTCCTATTTTGATCGGGGATAACATTTTTAAATAGTAATGAAGCATAAACCGTTCAAATATAAGAAACGTAAATATTGTACATTTTCTTTTACATTCATCAAATTCCCTTGAAAATCCTTGCAATACTTATAACATAAAACATTTTCATAGAATAATATGAATATCTAAATTTGCAATTTATTAAAACAAAAAGTGGTAGTTGAGAAAAATGTCTTGCGCAAGTAACAGTGAAATGAATGGGAGAAAAACATGAATTTATAAATAATTTATTACAAAATTTTAATTTACATTATTGTGCGACATAATAAGCTAAGATCTATATCTTATAGATAAGTAGGATATTTCAATATCCTTTTTTTTAATTACATCATAATTTACGCACTACAAGCACATTACAATACAACATTTATTGTAACATATTCGGAAGCTCTACTTTTGAAAATTCTTTTCTTTATGACTTTTTGTCTTTGCAACTGTAATGGAATTCTTTCTTTAATGTTGGTAAATAAGTTGTGGTGCGAACAAATTGTAAATTAATTACCATAGTAAAGTAAAGTAACAATTTTAAAATTCAATAAACTAAAATTTTTAAACGTAGGAATCCTTACAGATTTAGTATTCTTAGACTTTTTGTAAAGTATTTGTTTAATAAATTAATAAAAATGTAGGTAAGTTTATTTTTGACAATTATTGTAGAATTGACTATAGTACTTTTATAACTAAAATTTCAAAAAGTCTACTTGCATTGATCATTTCTCACTCCTCCAATTCTAAAAGTTTCATTTTTAACGACTAATAATAGCGTTCAACTTGTGACAAATACAGCAGACAGGCCTAAGATGAACGCACAATATTATTTTACTAAACTGATCAGTCAATTGTTTACTTTCTAATTCCAGTTCCCTTAGATGTTATGAAATGTTGTTAATTTCAATAACAACAATGATTGTAAAACCCTATCAATTATCACAATACACGAAATAACGTTTCGTAACCCTCACAAGCAAAAGCAGCATGTGTCACTTAACCAAAACAGATGACTCTCACAAAAATAATCTACCTCTTGCACATACCAGTCACTTATCAAAAACGAAAACCAAGATGAAAAAGTTGAAAAAAAATAAACAATTGATCTTACCTTATCGGGAGGCGAACCACACGTAAAATGCTCGTTCTCCTTGCTCTTTGCGGCCATCATTTTCACGCAGTACTTTTTTTGTGAATTAAAATCGTCTGGACTGCTGGGATTACAGAAATATGAAAGTGCTTCTGAAGAGATGCTGCGATGAGTGATTGAGTCAGGTCGAAGTTTCGAGCGTTACTGATTAACCGGTCGTTGGGCGTCGGTTTTAAGTCGTCGAGCGCGTTATCCACGCCTCCAAGCACGCGTCATCAACGCCTCGATGGAAAATCGAAAGGAAATGGAAATAGCGACGTATCGCTCCTACCAAAAACAGCGTAAGCTTGCACATCTCGGTACGGATGCCTTTTTATACATTTTATGTTAAGTGTTTCGCAAAAACAATTATCGAATGAGTGCCCACAGCAATCAGACCTTGGCATTGCCTCCAACTGTCAGTTTCGTCAAGACGATAAAACCAGATGATATTTGTTTGACATGTTCTGATTTTAGCAATTAAGCGTGTAAATGGGTTTTACTCGGATTTTTAATCAGATAAAATAAACGTTCTATAGCAACGATAATATGTTTATATATAAATATGATGTGGAAAAGACTCGATTTAGCAGAAATTTGCATTAATAAATTTCTATACAGATTGCAACATTGTTTTTCACGTGACTTGAGAAGAAAGCATGATTGCCAGATTTAAGATTATAAGAATTAATTATTTATTGAAAAAGCCGATTTCAAAAAGATGAAGCAATAAAATTTAATAAATAAAAGCTCATAAATTAATCTGCAATTTTATTAGCTGTATTATAAGAAATCGATTTTAAATTATTCGTTTAGAAACAATTTATTATTGCATTTATTGTTTTCGTACCTCGAAGTCAACGTATCATTGTGTAGCTATTGATTAGAACTCACATATAGGAACATAAATAATATTAATAGTTTCTTGAAATTGATAATGACGTATTGCACTGCTGATAATTTTGCGTTCCATCAAGATCTCGCAATTAAGTTATTAAATTATTTATAGTAACACATAGTAACTTTCGCGAATTATTACGTGATACAGTTTCGCATGTTTTGAAAAGTTTGACAGCTACTGAAACGAGCATTAAACGTTTGTTGATCCAATAACGAATGCAATGACTTGTTTTTATGATAAGCGTGAATGTTGTAGCTATTACAAGCGATACTCTGTCTATACAAACTGTATGTACGCATGTTGACTAGATGGAAATCTGAAAATAAAAAAAAACAACGGTCCCTCTCCGCCACGCTTTTCCACTCGTTCGATTATAAAACTCGGCTCTGCTCATAAATACTTTAGCCATAATTTACAAGAATCACAAACTCATTTGCATAAAGCAGCGCTCGCGCGCCGGCGTAATAAAAATCTCCTTAAATCAAAGCCGCGGCGGCCGACTCGAGTTTTATCTCCGCTCGTGCTATTATGCCAGATCCCTACGACGAGCGCGAGCCTAAATGACCGTTCCGCGCGTGGCCCAGGGTATATACCGTTCAGCCGAAAGTTTCCATTCCGCCGCGAGAACTCGTAAAAGTTTAATCCGAATCCGAACGTACGCAGCGCTTATCTCCGCGAAGTAAAGTAGAGAACGCCGTTACCGCGGACCGGAAAATCGCCAGATGCCGCCAGCACTCGAGTCTTTTGATGTGTGAGCTGAGCGGAATTCCAATAGTGTTATCATTAATCGGCCAGAATATTTTTTTAAGTTTATCTTTGGGCTTGCAAAATACTTTGAAAATAAATGTTCTTCAATCGGCAAGCTTGCGGATTGCGTAAATTAAATCTTTAAAAAACTTCTCGATGTAGATTGATACTAATTATGCAATTTAGCATAAATTATCGCACTAGGCGTTAAATAGAAAGTAAAATGTGTAACAAATGATATAAATATGAATATTTAGCAGAAATAATAATATACATTCTAAAAAATAATTGTCATTCGTACAATCTTCAACATGCAGCTTGGGAAGAAACGGATTTTTTCAAAATTGAGTACATATCGCAAACTCCAAATCCACATGAAAAGACATTTTACTTAGGTAATCCTGCGTCGCAGTAGACGAGAAGCTCGCTTTACAGGAACGAAACAGCTGTGCGTGCGCGCCGGGTACTCAACGGGCAGGCGCCGAGCCGCCTACCGTCGCCGCGCGGAGTAGCAGCCGGCTGCAGCGGTGAAAAGTTCGCTGCCGAGTCAGAGCCACGCGAGTGGCCGCGCGCGCTGCTTGTTCGCGAAAGAGCTTTTGAGCTTGCGTTCGCGTGTGACGCTCGAGTGTGTGAGGTTTGTACCATGTGCGGGCTTAAAGGTGGTGATGGGCGCTTGCTGCTGATCACTGCAGTCGTCGCGGCTGTCCTTCTCGCCTGTCCCGGTGAGTACTTCTAAGTTGGTATACACCTCCATTCATGTGTTGTTATCGTTTAAGAAGAAGAACTGGGAGAATTTTGTTTAAACCTGTGTCAGTTAATTGCAGGGAAGATTGAATATATTTAAGCAAGTGAAAGGAAGTGAATTGTAATTTTAAACCGTAGCTGTTTATTTTTTGGATACGTGCCCATTAAACATAATAATGTTGTTATTATTTTAGTCCAATATCTACTGGAATTGTAGACATCAAGAAAGTTTTGGCAATGAGGCCGCACGTTGAGTGTAAAAGTTATGTTTAGAGAGCTTTAGATTACATATCCTAATGAATCTCATGGATGCTATCTCACTTTAATATTTTGGAAACTATAGGTTTGTTGTAATATTTAAAAATTGATTAAAGTCAAGCAGAACTTCTAAGAAACTATTTTCATTAATCTCGAGACACTTAAAAACTTTTTAGACTTCATAACAAATTTATACGAACCATACACCTCATTAAATGATAAATTTTAGATTCAGTAATGTTGTTTTAACTCCTTTATTCTAATATGAGATGAGAAATATGTCAAAAGGTTATTTTGAATAAAGCTGATTAATTTGAAATTCATACGGTTTCATCGAAAATCACTATTAAAGCTCTGCTATCTGATGGTATGGATTAGGTATATTTTAGTTGAATTCGTGAAGTGATGTGATATTATTTCAGATGCATACGATAGGTGATTGGGTTATGTGTTTAATCTAACGATACGGTTTAGTCCTCTGTTCTTTATTTCATAATTTTTATTGTATCGAAACAATTCAATACCGTTTGATATATACATACTCGCATTATCCATTGATAAGCTTTGAATAACAACTTTTCAATAATTATTATTATAGAATTTTTTTCTTATATCCGTATTACAAAACGATATAAACAGTGACTAATTTGCATGCAAACAAATCATAGAGCTCGTATACTAACGTATATAGGAAAATAAATGTGTTATCCAAAATCAAAAACAAACTTTTCCCAAATATTTGTCTTTGCTAAATATCGGCGAACGAAGCTCAACTAAACTGCCGACTAAACCGTAGTTGCCCGATAAACTCCCAGGGCATATCGACCGAGCCGAGTTTTCAGAAAACACAATGCACCTCTCAGCTCTATCTTCTTTTTCGAAACAGAACTGAATAGACCTTCACTTCGAACTGCACCGATCGAAGCACCGATCCCTCGCCCCTTACTTTCAATTAATCGGACAAAGTCGTCTCCAACTTTCCTTACGCTCATCGATCTTTCGAGCATGTAAAAAAAAGTCGCAAACGAGGCGGACTAGTTAATCCTTGCCTTTCTTCCGGCCATTTAGCCGTGCATCTCGTTCGTCCTCATTCGTGATTCTCATCTCGAGTTAGAGTGGCTTTAAGAGCTAGAAGGAATAAAGCGTGCAGTTATAGTGCTGCTGCTGTGTGCCGAATTCACGATCAGCTGCCGTCCCCGCGAGAACAATGAAATAAGGACGGACTGTGTACGTGTGCTGGTTGGCGAGGGATATTTCTACTGATTTTCCGATAATTAATTACGCGAGAGCCACAGTCACTTACACAGTTAATTTGGATTTAGCAGCGGCACGGAGAGATAGATAGAGAGACCGAGTAAACTTATTTTTCTGCAATATTAAACTTGCGTATAGCTGCTCTCGTTAACCTCTTTTGGTTTGTACAGAGTTTAAATTGGAATTTGCACGTTTTGAAGCCTTGTAAGACTGATAGAGCAAACAGTTTTATCTTGCATATATATAAAAACAAATTTTATCATATGGATACTAAAATATATTAGAAAATATTTTTTACAAAAATAATCCAAACAAGCCATAAGTGTAGATTTACGTGTCTGAATGTATACAGCATTTTCTACTTGCACTCTATAATTTTAATAATACAAACCTTTTTTATTCATAGAACATCATATCTGACTTAACGTAAGCTTTTTCTGAATTTACATAATGTGCTCGAAAGTTATAAAGCAACGCTATAGGTATCATAATTTTCCGCAGAAAAAGTTCTTAAAATACCACTCGGGCCAGCACTAACATCCGTTAGCATTTTTTTTTTCTTTTTTCATCTCAACTTATTTCAGGAGTAGAATACGTTACATACAAAATCTCTATGAAAACTGACTATTTCTTATTAAAGTATAAAAACCAAATATATAAAATTAAAGTAAAACTGTTAAAATTGATGATCAGAATATTGTTTCAAGCATACGTCTACCGGAAATTGGAAAAAGAGCCGTAGTACGTAGCGTAACAGATTATATTAGTTTTATTTCATCGCTATGATTTTTACTGAAGCCGCTAATTCCCCTTTATAAAAATACACATCGATCTCTCGCAAACATCTCGACATTTTTCCAATCAAGAATCCAACTCGGGCAGCAAACACGCCTACCAAACTACTGCACTACCGCTCAGCGTTTATTTATCGTTCTTCGGACTATTTATTTTTCACTTCATCTCTGGGGGGAAAAAATCTACAACCTCATCTGACTCTCTCTATGCACAGGCAGAAAGATTCGCGTCGAAAAGAGGCAACAAAATAACCACCTGCGCGCGTGGTCGCGTCAAACGTCGATTTCACGATTGAAAAATATGTATTCGCGTCAGCGATATACGCGCTCGCAAACTCACGGTATCAATAAAAACCTTTAGCGCGCGTTCTCTATTTCAATTCTGAAACGGAAAAAGAGCGGGGCTGTGTGTGTTTATTCTCGCGCGCGACGGGTATAGTCACACGCATGCACCGTACAACTGCGCTTTATACGATGTTAGAGCAAAGTCCCGAATTTCCAGAGCGCTGAAATTGGCTAGAGCGGAAACCCAAGCTCTATGTGCCTGAGACGTGGATTAGCAGAGACCGGTGTTGTTGCTGCGACTGCGTTATTATTATGACGCTTCTAGAATTGCTTGATACTCTTGGCCGCTTTATGCGATTAATTTTGATTAAGGTATAAATGGATGGAGAGAGCTTTTCTGATTTTGCCACTCGAAGAATCATATTTCATAACTCCTTTAGAGCTTGCAATTACTAAAACGTGCTTGATAATTTTAATGAATTCGTACTTTTTCTATATAACGTACAAACTTACTCCCTCGACTCTTTTATAAAGAAACTCTGTTATAGAGTTCAAATTTAATATCGAAAATTGAACAAGTTTTAAGACATAACATTTTTATAACATCAGCGTTTCCCTCGTTTCAACGAGCCTTTTTAGCTCAATTAAACTTGCTCACAAAGCACCGCACTTTAAATACACGCATCGCGCATTTGTATAACGCAATATTAAATCGCATCGTCATTTTTCACTAATTGTAAGTGCCACAGCCGACCTTATCCGCGAAAAGCGATGTCTCGTTAGTTAGTAGTAGAATTGAATAAATTTACTCAAAGCGCTGCAGCGCGTCAGGTCGGCTTTATGCTCGAGCCGTTTGAGTTTACGCGCTCGGTGCCCCTTTGTAATGAGCCATGCCGTTAAAAAACAGAGATATGGATTTAGAGAAATGTTACTCTTGCTCCCTGCGAGCCAGTGAAACGATCGTCGGCTCGAGAGAAAAAAAAAAAGCTTTCAGTTATGGTTGAAAAGCAATGCGACTTTTTTGACAGGATTTTAGTGGTCTTTAACTGTGCAAAAATATTATTTACAAGCCGGAAATTCAGAAGTGTCTCTCTTTCCATAACAGAAAAAATAATCAATAGGGCGCGCAACAAAAAATAAGTTCAATAAACTGTGAGACATTTAATCAATTCTATTTACAAAGAGACGAGAAATGAAAAATGATCGTAAAATACTTACACTTTTTTGTCAGTATAATGAATATGTAAAGCGACACGCATTTTGATGGTCATACGTTAACATTTTCAGATAATAATATTTTTCAGCCAGTTTGAAATGTGTCACTATGAGCGAGATGCATCAACGCATATGAAAGATTAAAAAATTAAATTAAATAACTTTGATTAAAAAAAGCAAACAAAAAAATGTAATATAAAACAGAAAAATAAAACTGAAAAAAGCAAACGTCGATGGAAGTAGCAGCATTCATGGTTATTAGTAAATTTATAGCAGCGTTCATGGTTATTATGTAAAAATCGAGTTCGCACGAACGAAGGAAAAATAGCATTCTGCATCAGGTCGAGAGAAGAAAATCTGGCTAGCAGAATGCGAGCACGGGAGAGTAAAAACGATAAAGTTTCGCGCTGTAAGGGGCGATATTGGGCCCGAGCGTCCACTGCGAATCCATTTTGTGCCGCTGATTCTCTTCTCTCTCTCTCTCTTTCTCTCTCTATTTCTCTTGGTCTAATAAAATGTGAATGTAAGACTGCGCGTTGGCGAGAAATGTGGCAGCAAGAGAGATGAAAGGCTGGGAAAAGGAGAAACAAGAACGTGCAGAGAGGGAATTAGAGAGACGGAAAATAGGAGAAGGCGAACGAGTTCGAAAAGTAAGAGAGTGCAGGGTTAAAATGAAAATAGAGGAAGTAGGAAATGGAGCAACGGAAAATTAAAGAGGAAAAGAACTACCAGTAAATAAGATAGAGTGATTTGATTTTCATTCAATTCACTAGTCTTAGGAAATTGTTGTTGGGTGTTGGATAAAAGACGGTGAGAAAAAGTCAATGTGACCGCGAGTCGCAATACGTTTCAAACACAAAATTTTCAGTATAAACTATCAATTCAAACATCACCAAATTAAAAAATTATTACCAATTAATTTTCAATCATTATTTTGCTAAAAGAGCGATTTTCTTAGCAAAATACTATGATAATTAGAAAGGTTTCATTAAAATCTTCAAGGTGCGATACTCACACATGAGCGTCACAGTGTATACATACACTCACGTATACTTATACTTGCCATCGGGATGCTGCCGCGCCCCTTGATATACAAAACATGTATAAAATGTAACTTTAAAGTAGTCATTGTACATTGTACATTGTACATTTACTTTTACAGAAAGACGACTTGACAGAGAATGAAGTTCATTTGACTCGATTATGTAAAAATAGCACTAGCTGCATTCCTCCACCCACCAAAAAGGAAAAGTAATCGCGAATGATGGTGGATATGATGAGAAAGTGTCAAAAGAGGGTCCTGAAAAAATACGCGTTCTTCGAGTTGCCGATGCGACGTGGATAAGAAAAGACATGAAGAATAAATCGCATCTCGCCGGCTAGTCACCGAGACAACCGCCTCGAATATAAGTATCGGGAATTGGATTCTGTATTGCCCAGGAGAGCATGTGAATGCAGTAGTGTGCGAAGGGGAGACTAGAGCCGCAGGATATTCTGAGAGAGAAACAAAGGGAGAGAGAGAGAGAGAACTTTTATACATGGTATCGGAAGTGTACTTAATTGTGTGTTAGGGTGGTGTTCTTTTGTTTGCTTTTTTCTCCGATCTGCTATCGTAGATATTAATCGCCACCGCAAGAGAGATTTGAATCTCTGTCGCCTGAGCATAGGATTATTAGGAAATGGGACAATCTGTGCTGGATGCAAACAACTTTTTGAAATTTGCTATAAGAATGTACAACAACATTCTTGTAGCAAGTTACAAAAATTTGTTGTTTGTTGCAGTATATAATTTACAAAATTATATTGCAAATATATTTGCACGTTTTTTTTATAAATCTCTTTACCGTATAGCAAACAAGAAATGGAATCAAACCTATTAAGCTCAAAGTGTCTGCCACTTTTCTTCCCAACACCCTACAAAATCGTAATATCACCCGTTTATGCTCGAGGTAATGTCGCGCAATAACCTGTAGCTGCAATAAATATCCCATAAACGAGAAGGCAGGCGACGCAACGCCCGACGAGAAACGCGACGAAGACAAGGACGTACAACCTCCTCAACGTCGTTTGCAATATACGAAAATTTCCCTCTTCTACATATAGCCCGTATGTACGCCAGTCGATCCCTAGGGGGCATTTTTTCCTCATCCTCGTATATCGTACGAGCTAGCGGCACTCCTTGTCATATCGTAAAAGAAGCTACGACGAGACACGACCGGCCGAGACTATAGGAATATGTGATTCGGATGAAACGCTGCATCGCTGGACGTATATGTATACACACGAGTGAGCAAATATATGCGAACGGTCGCTGTCTATGTTCGTATATACATATATATACATGCGCGAGATTGCAGCAATGGCAGACAAAAATGCGGAGCTATTATTAGGGGGGGATCGAACAATGTCGAAGCGAATCGCGAAATTTCAGCGTTTCACTCCGTTTTGTATTTTTCGGTTCCATCTTCTCTTTACCATGGAAATGATTTGAATGTGAGTCGAGCGGATTCTTCAAATATCGCTCTGATAATATTCTCCGATGAAAAACTTTCTTTGTTCCTCTATGCTTTCCTATCGTGCTTTAGTTGTTGAAAATTCAAAAGTCTGTTATTCATATGATTCGTTTAATATATTAATAAAAATAAATACTGAAATGCTTCCTGCGCTGCATCATGATTATAAAAACTATTTCAAATATTGTAAAGGGGTGGGGGTAAACATTTTGAAAAATAAATTTTCGAAATAAGAAAATTACGTATTTTGATGTATGATGAAAGGTAAAATTTTGAAATTAAAATTATTAGAAAGTTATAATTGCTGAAGAAAAATGTTTGGATGCTAAATTTGAAAATAAAGATACTTCAAACGTTCAAACTGTTCATATTCTGTTTCGTAATATTTCAATTCAACATTTTTGTTTTATAAATTGTTTAATTTCATAATCCCAGTTTTGAAATGTTTGGCCTTCTTCGTTTAACCCTTTTTAATTTTAATTTTTTAAAATTTCGATCCCCACTCTGTCCCTCGGTAGTTTTCCAAAACAAACGTTGCCAGGCGTCTCTCGATCTTCCCAAAAATTGCCTCGGAAAGATCGAGAGACGCCCATCAACGTTTGTTATTTCAAATCGCTCGAAGACTTTTCTGACGCACCGCGTATAAAGTAATACGACCGGCACTATTCTCTTCAAACATTTACGCATAATAAAGCTTTGGCAAGCATCCGAGCAATTAAAAAGCACTTAAGAAGATGATCAAAAACAAAGTATAGCCAGTTTTCGGACGGTTTCCCTTGCAGTATAGGAAGCAGTCTAGTAACTCAACAGACAGATCCCCACGCCCCACCAGCGTCCATTAAATTGCTCTTACGCGGGACTCGCCCCCACTGCGCGTATAATATAAGTACACCACACCGCTGCCGTCGTCCTCACGCAGAACCCGGAGGGCATCGTCTACCGTTTAAAAAGGGCACGACCTTTGAAGAAGAAGAAGAAAAAAAACGAGAAAAACTCTCTCGTGCAAAAAGCCCTTTGTCGCGCTTACATCAGGGGTGCGGCCAAGACGACTGGCACGACACGCAAGCATGCAGGTGTATGTATATAGTATATATTCAGCGGGACACGCGACTCGCGTACTGTAAAAGTTTCATTATGTACGCGCAAAGAGACGCATACGCTGCAGGGGCAGAGTTAAAAGACGGTTTTATTAGGGAGGACGCGCGCGCGCGCGCGAGCCACCGGCGACAGCGGCAATTTCCGCGGAGCTAGAGAGCGCTCTCTATCTGCAATTAGGCACTTACCTGACTTCTTTATGGTGCCGCGGAGCCGGCAGCTTTTTTTCCTAAGTAATTTAACCGCTGCAATTTGGAGATAAGACAGTGTTTTTAATTATATCGTGCTTCTGAGCCTTTGCGCGAGCTCGAGGGCTAATGTATATTAGGCGTAAGGACATTTTAGTGCGGAAAACAACGGGCCGAGCATTATATCGCCTCCGCTACACGACTTTTTTAATTCACAAAATGAATTGCAATTGCGGCGTGCTGAAATACAAATATTATTGTATATCCTGCTGCATGCAGCGTCTCTATTTCTATATGTCATATCGATTTCTATAACTCTCTTAAACCATCCGGTACGCTCATTAAATTATTCAATTCCACTACACTCGTATACGCTGTATTCGAAGAAACATCTTCTATGCATACGTAATAAAAGTCAATACGCATTCCACAAGACTATTCAAGAGCGACCAGTCGTCAACATCGAATTGACACTGCTGCACGCACGCACGAGTCTGTGCGACATGGATGAATGGCTCCCGAGGGGCTAACTCGATAATTGTACCTTTCGATTCACTTGCAGATCTGCCTATTCAGACTCGTCGGAGTTGGAATCAAAGTTCACGAAAGGCTTCCGCTGGTCAGACTGGCTTCTTGAGGCGTATAGCAGATTTTGATTTATATAAGGTATTGAAGGACATGTACCTTATATACCTATAAGGAAACGCGCAAGACGGAGGAATTCTGCTAAAGAAAGAGAAAAGTTTGTCGATAGTTTTGCGGTGAATCGACTTCGATGGGGTATATATTTGTTACAAGGGCGCAAGAAACAGTCAATGTCAATTTTCAGAAAAGTTTGTTTTGTGATGGCATGTAATGGAGCTGATAAAGTATATATTAAAATTACTAAGTAATAATAATCTGCTAAAAAATGTTTAAATTTGTCAATATTTTACGAGGACGAAATGATCAAGTGTAATTAAGAGATACAGTAATGTAAACATTAAGTACATACCTATAAATTAATTAACCATAAGCTTCAAAGGATCATATTTGCTTATTCAAATTAAAAAACAAATACTGAGAAAATCAATACAGAAAAAGTGTCGGATGATCGATAAGGTCGAACGTGCCGTTATTAATGAGAATGTTAATTAAAAATTCGTACAATTGTAGACACAGTAGATCATCGACAATGATATTTTGCGGTTTCTCGAGAAAATTAATACTACGCCGCGCGCTTGGCGATAATTGCAAGTATCGCCGACAAATCACGAAATAATATAAATTATGTACACTTATATACAATATTAAATTAAAGCAATATTTAACTTATTACCGATTGTCAATCATTTCAGGAACACTATTCTCATAAACAAATCGATGAAGATGTACACGAGCAATTCTACGGAAATAAATGCGAATCTATGTGAATCTATGCGAATCTATCAATAAATATATTATTGCTACATGTAAAAAATATGATGTAACCAAGAAATAAAAGTTTTTGTTCCGGTATGTGCCCTCTAGAAATAAAAAGTTTACATCTTCACGTAATATTTCTCATATATGAGGAAAACGATATAATAACACAAGAGAGTGTTATAACCAAGAGTTACGGACAATTTAGTAATTCCTGTGCAATAACGTCGAGAGGCAGTTAAAACGCTTGGGAGATAAAAAATAATACCAAGGCAAAAGAATTATGCACGCTAAGTGTTGCGAAGCTTGCTTCGCGCAAGATTTTATAAAGAAATTACGTTTCCAAATGACCTACCCTCATTTCATAACATTATACTTTATCTTTTATTAAAATCCACATTTAATTACCATTAAAATTAAGGTCTGAACTGATTACACCGTAAATTAAAATTATATATTAATGTAATCTGGAGATTACATAATTATATACGCTTTATTACGAGGTATTCAATTCCACGAGATGTTTACCATTCACGTAGGTACTGTTTGGATTAACTTTGGAGAAAAATATTAGAAAGTGCATTTCCACCAGTCAATTGCGACACAGGACGGCATAGCAGCGCGCGACAAGCCAGTATTACAACCCCTCGCGCAAGCTACCTCTGCAGCTTCGTGTATAGCATGAGAGCTACTCGCTCTCGTGTCTTCCCCCGAGGGCTCTGCAAAAGCTTTGTGCGACCCTCCCCCCCTCTCTCTGTAGCCGTAGTTCAGCTCTGAAAGGAATATAAGTCCGGCGGCGGTGTGATAATCCCTCGTATTTTATTGCGCCCCCTGGAAAATTTCTCTCCATTGTCGGTGTCTGATCCTCTCTAGAGCCTCCTCGCCCTACCTCCCACTTCTTCTCTCTCTTCGAAAATGTAATTACGAGCGAGATATGGGCAGCTCTTTTTCGCGTTTGATAGAAAAAATAGAATCGGCGGAGGAGGGTCAGGAAGGATGCTGTCGGCGTTGTACTCGGGATATTGCGGTTGGCTGCCGTGAGGATCGCTGTTTTTAGCGACGAGGCACGCCAGGGGCAAGAGATAGGGTTCGATTGAACGCCTAATAGACGATAATCTTCGGGAGTGGCTGCGCTACATACGGCTATAGTAGTATGTGTGTGTAGGCAAATAGCCTAAGGGGAAGTTTACTGGGTTAGAAAGGGACAGTGGGGGATGAATAATGAGCCGCGCACCGAACTATACGTTGATGTTTGCCGATGTTTCGAAGAGAACGAGGGATATGGTAATTCGCGGAGTTTGCGCGATGGCTTGTTTTATGGAGCCACTTTTTATCGCCGATATCCTGGCTCGAGCATTGAATAATCGGAACGATTTACAAGCAGCACTTCTTCCTTTTGCGCACCGTGTTTTTTTCGCGACATACCTATATAATCGCATAACGCTTTGAGCATCGCAAAAGTCAGCAACCGCTGGATCTGTTGACAAAAACATAATGGAGCTCCATTAGCGGTCTCGCAAACAGCTCTGCGTCGCTCGACTCTCCATCAAGTCGCGGCTCGCTCTTCGACAATTAAACTTCGCGTTCGTGTGTGCGCGCGCGATAATACGCGAAACCACAAACGAGCCGAGAGCCGTCAGCGGGGAAAATTTATTTAGCCCCGTAAATCGCATTAATCGCCAATGAGGGGGTTAAATTTATTCGTCAAGAGCCGCGCTGCTTAACGGGCGAGCTCGTTTCTTGGCGCAGCGCACAGAGGGTTAAGTCGACGGTGGTAAAGTCTTACGTTGCTCTCGTCGCGAGGGTACTAAGTACTCTCGCGAAACTCTGGCCTAACTAAGCTCGCGCTCGCTTGCTTTTTCACCTGATGCTCGGCTAGACCTGCTGGATGTATATAAGCCGAAGATTTTAGGTATAGAGATGGGGGGCTGCCTCTTTAAGGCTCGACGGATGGGTTGTTCTAGAGGTTTTATTATACTCTGCCATCGTTAGCGTTTTCGTCCGCTTCAATGGTGTTAATAATTTTAAAAGTTCAAAGAGCTTTTGATAATTTTATGTTTAATTCTCGTCGTAAGTTAAAAAGATGTTATCAATATGCAGTTGCTCTGACTAGTTTTTACAAAAGTATAGAAAGAAATTGGACACTATTATAGAGACAAGGTTTTTACAAATTCATACTTTGGGGAAATTTTATCAGTATAATTATATAGATACTCGATCAACTAATTGATAATTACGGCGACAGCACAAAAGAACTGTACTTTGTGTTTTATTTTGCATCAGGATTTATTTTTCAAAGCCAACATCTCATTTTGCAATGCTTATTTCCCAGCTTTTAAAAGCTTTTCCTAATTGGCTGCGATGCAGGTTCAATTTTCGATGACTAATTTAACAATTAAATCAATACAAAGAAAAAATAATTTTTACATATAAAATACAACAACAGTATTATATTGCCTGAAAATATTATTCTCACATTTGCAGATTCTGATGCTCTCCGCCCCGAAGTAAAACTTAATACATCTTTCTGCAATAAGACATACCTATATCCCAAAGCTTTTTCTTTTCCTTCGAGTTTTTTTTTATCAAGCCACTCTCTCTACTTGTCTGCCTACCTAGTTAAGTACTGTGCGATACTTAATCCTACTTCAGGAAACTCGAGTTCGCGCTGCTCCTACAAAAGGCATAAATAATTGGCTCGTTATATATACCCGTGGTGATTCGTTGGAAATGCGTTAATACACTATAAATTTCTCAAAGTAAAATATTAGAGCGGAAGAAACTTTTCAGAATTGAATAAATATTTCAGCCGACTGATTTTGTATACTATGATCCTGTAATAATACATTTCTTATTTCTCAATCTCGCCAGGATAAATCATATTACTGACACTGCGTACAAAAATATATGCAATTTTCTTGTTTTCTAATACTCAAAAACTAGCGAGTCCTTTCATATCACAATTTCTAGGTTATGTCACATCGAATCTATACAAACATTACCAGAAAATGGCCATACATGTGGTAGTACTAAAATAAATAGCCTAAAACTGTTAGAAAAAACGTTTCATTACCGTAAGATACCTGCCATGACAAACTGATTAGTTCCTACCCAGTGCATAGCGAAAATGAGCAATTCCTACTGAAAAACTATTTTGTATTTCCACCAGGGTAAATATGTATTATTTAAAAAATTAATCCACGCACAAAAATGCAAAAATCCTCATCTAAAAAGCCCAGACATGTGTAAATTTATTCCATCTCCATAAATATAGGCTACACTCCGACGAATCACCTACGCGGAGTGAATCGAAAAACGTTCTTGGCCCTCGCTCTCGCTTTTCCCAGTAATTGCTCGTTTTTTCGTCGGCCGGCAGTATAGCGACCCTCCTCTAAAACGACGAAGAGAGGGAGCAACGCTACTGTGTAAGTCTCTCGTACCGTTTGAAAGGAAAGATTGATAGTGGGCGCTGGCTTTCCGCTCGGCTCTAAAGAAGATATTCACGTAGTGGCTTTGATTCAACGCGCGCACCACGCGATTCATATGGAAGTTACATAGGCTAACCCGCGCTAGTGCGATATCGTCGCAGAGCCGCGCGATAACGCCGATGAATCTTCGGATTCCTAGTTTTTTTTTTGGGACGACGGGTGTGGAGTTTGGGTAACGTGGCGCTTTTTCTTAAATAGGGAGCACCCACTAGTTATCGCAGCCGCTTGAGGGTGAACGTGATATCTTCTACGAATAGGGACATTTTTTTTATAAGGGGGTTGAAACAGCCTTTTAAAAGTAAAAAAAAGAAAAATGGTTGAATATATTTTTATATGAAAGAATGTGCGTTGTAAACAATTTTATTGAGATATTCACGGCGACATCAAACAGGTAAAACCTCTAGCTTTCTCTTTAATAAACTCGCGACTGAATGAAATCTTTTATTGTATATTCTTTTCAAGATGTTCGGAAATAATTCGTTTCTTTTTGCCGTAAGCATCAATATGATTTACATAAAATGTATCTCTCTTTATATTTTATTTGCCGGTACACCAACACAAGCCTTTCGAAAATTCTAAAAATGTCTCCGACATTCGCGCGTATTATACGTTTTGAAACTTCAATAGTAAAGAAAAGCTGTGAAACTATATAGGTTATTAAAACGATCTTATAAGTCTATACACACGGTAGATTTTTTTTGCGTGCTCCTACTGGCCTATCAAAAGCTCGCGCGGCGACTTATCGTTTTCCGATGCTTTACCCTGCAGCACGTTGTCGACTTTCTCTCTTTTTCTCTATTTCACATGTGCAGCTAGTCGCGTGCAACGACGAAATAAATATACGCTAAATCTTTTACAGCGAAATTCAACCTTAAATCTTTTGCGCACAACCCTGGGATATTTAAGCTGTGCGATCGATGCACTTTTTAAAGTTTCGTAAGCCGTTTCCTAAACCTACAGAAAAATTACCTACTTCGGTATTTTTTTCGACAGATACATTTTATCTCATACTCAAGGCATACTATATTATACGCATGTCGCTTGAAGCCTATATAACGCAATTAACCTCCGTACAGCGAAAAAAAAGTTCACGGTTAAAAACATAATCCCAGCGACAGTCATGTGTATATACGCGCAGTAGCCGCAACTCCATCGCTAACGAAAAGAGCGATCAGATTTAAAGGGCGGCCATTAACGTCCGAGCCCGCACGCGTAGGTAAAGTCATAAACGCGGAGCTTGCGCCACGAAGGTGTTGGCCCGCGGCGTCGTTTAAACGTGAAACAGCGGCAGCACGCGCCCGCATTAAGTGGTTTCGGGCTAGAAGCTGTTACTACGGAGCCATTATGGCGCGCGCGAGTCCGCTGGGGGATGAGTTAGTGGGTGGACGCGAGTGACCGGGGCCACGACACACGCGAACTTCCTCGCGAGCTTTCTCGGGATTGTGCAGCCAGCACTTTGCTCGTTAAGCTCGTCCTCGTCGTAGTATGTCTGACGTGCGCTGCTGCTGCTGCGAGGGGCGACGCTACCGGTAATTTTCAAAGGAATTTATCGTAGCTACGTCGACAATTAATGTTCATCCTTCCTACTGAAATACTGCCCATATATTATGAATGTCGATGCGCGCATAATCTACCGAGAGTATGTATATTATTTTCAGAATTAGTATTCATATAATTTTCTGTATCCTCGCGTCTCAGTAGTGAAATTTCGCACGCTTTCACCTTCGATTTTTATCACACACGCGAGAACGTGGAAAATTAAGAAGGACCTTCCAAATCTCCTGGTGCAAACTTGCGAGTATGAGCACGTGCCCGAAATAAGGTGTCCCATAGTACGAGTGCGCGCGATAAGGTCGAACGGGACGTTGATCTCTTATTTGGCGCGCAATTCCCGTGCGAACTTTCGCGCTGTAAAATGGATATGACGACGAAGCCGAGGACTAAGATGGTCTTAACTGTCACTTTGGCGCGCTAACTTTTGCGATGTAGGTAAGTTTGAGGATGGCTCGTTGGATCATGCGAGAAAATGACGAGGCCTATACTCGCTTACAAGTGAAAACCTTATCGCCGTAGTCGTATTAACGGGATCGGGTTTGCGACGTTCGTAACTTTTTGCTAACTCCGCACACTCTCTCGTATAGGTACGATATATATAGGTGCGTCCGTGTAGACGAGGTCTGATTTTTGCTTCCTTGCTAAGGAAATTTTGTAATAGTAGGAGTTGTTGGAAAAATATGTTCGAAAGGTGCTTTGAGATGTTTATAACAAAAATACAGTTTTTTCAAAAATTTCCTTATGGATGTACGTGCGCGTGTGTGTGTGTGTGTGTCTGGGGTGGGGGCACGCGCGTTCGTATACGACTCCTATAATATCTTAGCTTCTAATACTTGATAGATTTTAATTTACTTTGTAGATATATTTGTTTTTATATCGTTGTTTAAATGTTCAATAATAGAGTTGATAAAATTAATGTAATGAAAATGCATCTGACAGAGCATAAAAAAATACTTAATTTTTCGCATTGGCTAATTTGGATTATCGTTCGCTATTTTTATGTTATCCTAGTCTAAAAAAGAGACCACAATCGAGTTATTCATTTGGTGATTGGTTCTTTAACTGACTCTTTCAAGTTCGAATTTTAGATTCAGTTAGGATTTTGTTTTATCTTGATCCCTTTCTTTGGGCTGCATATTAGATCCATTAGATTCTAAGATAAGTGAGGTATATTTTTCCGAAAATTTTTTAAAAACGTTATAACTTACTTGGTAAGTTAACATGAAAATCTGTAAAAAATAATGGTGGTAGGGAGTTTCAGATGCGCAGTAGATTAGTAAATCCAACCCTAAAAGAAAAAGAATCATAATTCTACTAGATTATTAAATTTTGTTGTACATACCGATGTAAAAGTCAGATAATTGATTAGCAATAATGTTGTTTATCAAACAGACAGTACGATTTTCGTATAAATGATCGTTATACTGCAACTGTCGGTGTATTATTTTTCGATTTTCATACGCCGAAATAAGACTTCCGACACTGTTTCTTTCGGCATTTTAACTTTATCGCAAGCACTTTCAGTAAATACATTATTCACGAGTACTTTTTCTCAGTATGTCAGATCATTATTAAAATTTGGCATTTGCATGGAAAAGAACTAAGATTCATGAAAATTTGACAAGCTGCGTCGCATAGCTGTCGACCGGTCAATCAAAATATACGCCGGTGCGCGCTCGCACGCGTTGACGAAAAAGCCTCGCTACCTACTCCCTTTTCTCTTTGCGAGAAAGATTGGCTTGGTATATAATGCAGCGTCACGAATTTTCCTCTCCGGCAGGCAAGCATTACGTTACACGAGGAGACAGCCAGCGCGCGCGAGTTTTGCTCGGGGGGCTATACATATAGGTATATAGCCTATATACGTCGAGGCGACACTGGGAACGGAAACGCTGCGAGCGAGCACACAACTGACGTGACAAGTTCAGAGGAAAGTGATATACGCGGAAAATCGGAAGATCTTTTTTCACGAGGGAAAGAGAAAAAGACAAAGAGTGCGTTATGTATCTGTGCGCGTTTGAAGGATGGCAATTTGTCAAAGAGGTTTTTGAAAAAATTCTACGACGAAGACAATCTAGAAATGCAATCATCGAATATTACGTTACTTCATATATAAAAGACTCGGTGGACCGGTGCCTGACATTGTCTACTCGTGACGCAATTCGACGGCAACAAAGTGAAGATAACTTCCCAATGCGAATGTCCTTGTGTCGCGGAGAGAAAATATTGCTATCCATATAATAAATTGAAAAGAAAGAACATTCCTTCTTCCGAAAGAAATATTATTTGAACGCCTTTTATTGTATACTATATACCTCTCAACATCCGCAATCATCGTGGAAAACGATCATTATCAACTTCTCCATCGGAATCTGAAGTGCGCAATCTCGCCTGCACGAAATAAAAGCGAAAGATCAAGCGCAGCAATAATAAATTTTCCCCTGCCGTTCTTGCCTCGCTTTAATTCTGCGCGAGCTCTATACCTCGCCAGTGTCGGAATTCCCAAGTCGCTCGTCTATCTCCAGTGTGTATATATACCTCTCTCCCTTCCGACGAAAGCCATACACCGTCGTCGCCAACGATTCGATTTGCATCGCGGCGCACCCGCCCTCTTATTCCTGAAATCATTTCATCCCGCGCGGAGCTCCCGTAACGAGGAGACTGCACGTATATATATATATATGCTATAGAAGGTGTTGTTCTTCCAGCTCTCTCGCTCAAGTGCGCAATCTGCCATCGATTCTCCATTTTGCACGGGGAGGTAACGAGCCCGTTTTATTCCCCCCGCTGTTACTTATATAGTCGAGCTTTTATTTCGCGGGAACGCGAGGATTTTAGAGGGGGAGGCAGGTGGCGATTTATGACTTTGGAATTGACTGACTTTGCTCAGGTGCGCCGCTGGTATATGGACTGAATTTTCATTTGCCAAATATATCCCTATATACGTGGATAATATCAAACGCTGTTGGATAAACCACGAACATGGGTAAAAAGCCGGGATGTTTTGTGCAGCCGAATGATGCATGAAGTTCTCATTTTCACTTCGCGATGATCAGGACATCTCCCTTTATACATCTGCGTATATAGCTGCATAAAGCTCGAAGAAAAAACAGAAATAGGGGGGGGGGCGGTCGGTCTTCCGTCATATTACACGAGTCCAAAGGAAATGAAAAAAGAGGGTGCGGGCGCTCGCAGAAAAGTAATCAGAAACCGCCGGGCTCGACTCTGCGGAAATATGTCGCGTCGCTTATTACGCTCGCGAAGATAGGTACTCTCGCCCTCTTTTGCTTGTCGTTTATAAAATTGAATCACTCCGGGAACCAAAACACATCCTGGCCAAAGTACGAGAAATGCATATACTATGTATATATCAGCAGTGAAAGGCCGAGCGAGTAGAGCAAAAAATAGAGGAGAGAAAAAATTCGAGGATATCGTTCCTCGCGAGTGCTGCGCAGCCTTACAGCAGCAAACCTTCCCCTTTCTTAGTCGTATACGCGCCGCAATAAAAAAGTCCAATATCAAGGAGCTCTCCGGCACTTTCACGGTATTGGAAAACGAACCCACCATTGACTTCTCTCTCTCTCTCTCTCTCTCTCTCTCTCTCTCTCTCTCTCACCCTCTCTGCCTCCGCTTGAGAATGAAGTTCGCGAGTGAGAGTTGGACTGCAAGCATTGCGCAACTTTCGTCTTACTTATGTACACTCGACGAAAGAGTCGCGAGTCGCGAGCTGGCTAGCAACCCCTTGCTTGCTTTTCTTTGCGCTCGGCGTGAGAGAAGTCGAGCTTTTTCGAAGACGCGCGGGAGTCACTTCATTTGTACTTTCTCGAGCGATCCGTTTGTTGAGAATAGAGAGAGAGACGGTCGACGATCAAGAGGTTTGAGTTTTATGTGACCTCTCCGCACGTTGATGAGAGAGTTTGTTAGTTTGTTGCGATTGCTCGAGTACTCTTGTTTTCAATAGAATAGAATAGAATAAGATTTATATGATCAGATCCAAATTGTGTAATACATTATGCTTGTTCAGTGTATATTGCTGTGTTACTTCCTGACTATCTTTTAAATAATCAGCAAGAAATATATGATGTAGCGGCAAGCTCTAGTAAGTTATCCGCGCCTAACACTCTCACTGTTAGTGGAATATAATAAAATCTTACCTTTGATAGATATATGGCTTCTGCAACTTGGGAGAATTTTGGTTCAGGCCTCTATTAGGTCTTTCCAAACAATGATACGACGTAACAGCTGAATATCACAGACGTCAGATTTACAATTCATACTAATTCAGTTACTTGTCTTATGCAATATAGTAATTGCGACGCTATATTAAGCAAACAGTGTGTCACGTAACTTCAGTTATAAAATTAAAATTATAATAAAGGTCTGCATGCAAGATTTATAACTGCTTAATCATTTAATTACATGCTACGATCTGCGCTGCCCTGAGCACGAAAGAGTAAATGCAATTTCGGGGACAGCTGGCTCGTACACGGAGTCAATAATGTATCTGGGGCGGCCGATGAGGCTATTAAGCGATTGGCGATTGGCGATTGGCTCGTGGATTGTCGCGACATCATAACAAGTAGCATTGAATAACCTTCTGGTTGAACGCACTATTACCATCACGAGCACCAAATAGACTATTTCGGGACCGGTTGTCTCGATAGCCAAAAATAAATAATTTCGGAATCAATCGAAGTTCCGAAGAATATTCTATCCTTCAATGTTCGCTTGGCGATTGACACGAGGGTTACCAGAGATACGTTACTACAAGAAACAACAGTTTCTTTTGTTTCTACAATTCGAGTTTTCCTTTGGCGTTTTTCGATTGGCAGATCAATCAAATCGAGCTTGCATACGGACAAGACCTCTTTTTGTGTAAATAAAGAATCAAACTTAAGTACAAGTTGTTCCTTCACAATGATCGTGTAGAGGATCTTCCAGTGGTATATTATATTCTCTACTCGACTATAAATAAATGGTCAGAAATTGAAGAGGTATTTAGCTGAGATACAATCAGTTTATTTTTTAACCTTTTGTGGGCCATAGAGACATACTCTCAAAAACGCGTTTTTCTATTTTTTTTCAATTTTTAGAATATTTTATAGTCGCTATAGAGATACGAAACAGTTTTTTGTTTAAACAAACTTTCATTAAATTAATATAAAAAGTTTAAGGCAAGAGAGCCTTTACAGACCTGATGCTCTTCCGGGGCAGAGAGTGCTGGAATGTCTCTCAGTGAGAAAATAGGATTGGATAATACTTCCACACAGAGGTGATTGAAGATCTCCGTTTACTAGTGGCCGTTCATTTAAAAACACAAATGATGAATAAATTGAAACTACGAAATCCATCGAAAGCTCCCATCCCCTTTGGACATTTGGCCAATATGCGCTATGATCAGAGATATCTGATACTGCAATACTGATTCCTGCAAAAACCAAACTACATTTTTTATTTACAATAAAATCGTCGAAAATAAATATAATGTTTTCTATAATATTTATTTACAAAATATCTGGTATACACCACGGAATTTAATTTTGATGAAACGCTTCATTCGCGTTCGATGCTATTTCAGCATAAAGTGTTGACACAATCAATAATCAATAATATAAATAATTCTTGTTTCAGGTTTGTGTCAAAACGCGGAGCCCGCCAGGCATTTCCACGATTTCAAAAGTACCGACGTCTCTACAGATTTCGAGAGCCAGCACGATGATTTGTACGTATACCATCTCAGACACACCAGTAGCTTTTGTTTACAATGCATTCTTGCAGCTGGAGCACAACGGCAAACAAGCTTCCAATTGATTTTTGCTACCGTATTTGAACGTTTCGTAGAAACTGAAAATATTTTGTTTATAGCAAATACATGCTACAATAACAACATTACTCACAAACGACATGAACTTACAGTACAGAGTCTAGCTATAAGTTTCTACATAACACATTCAATACGATTTCCAAGTAAAATTAAAAGATTCACATCGTCCCAAACTTGCCCGGTGTTCACTCTCTCATTCCCTCTTTTCTTCTGCTTCTACCGAGGGCATGAAAAATTCATCGAAAGCCTCGCCGGGAAAAACCAAAAGTCGTGGTAGTCTCAAAAGCCTGCAGTGGGCCGATAATAGCCCAGCGCTCAGCCTCCCTCTTGTAATTAATCGAATCAGCAGCCTCGCTTTTCTCGTTCTCCTATTCTTTTTCCCCCCGCCACTGCATAAATGATCGGCGTGAGAGCGCTAATTTCGCCAAGTTTCGCCTGATGTGCTCAGAAAGGGTAATCGCCGAATTAATAACAACCTTTGCCTTTCGGCTTCGACGACCTACTTTCTCGCGCACTCGCACTCTCCTGCATAATGCAGGATACCAATAAGGAGACAGATCTCCAGATTTACTTGGAAACAATTTGAACGAGGCGACGGCGCTTCCGCTCTCGCTTCGGCAGACTTTGAATTATCGCAGATATATACATGCGCAAACCGAGCTCGCGGCAAGTTGCTCGAGGGGAAACGGGATATATACGGATGGAGAATGAATCCCGATGGGTCCCGATGGAAAATTAGGCTGAATTTGTATTGCGCATGATAATTATAGCCGGCTGTTGCATTATTTATGAGCCCGATCACGCTATAAATACATATACCGTCGTTATTAATTTTCTCATTGCCATATCGTGATGCAATATGAAAGACTTGGACTAGTTCAGAATTGTTTTCCGATATCCGATAAAAATGCCGAGCTCCCGCACCTAACACAGCTCACAAATCCTCAATACACAGAAAGAAACATCGTCGCGAGCACATCAGTACACACAGCGACTACATCAGAGACATACACGCGCTTTGTTGTCCATTAGTTGGGACGTGCCTCCCGAAGGAGAGCCGCTGCCGAGGCCAAAAGCGGAGAAGGAAGCAGCGCCGGCGTCGCTCCGAGGAAACGGAAATGAGAACTTGGAGGCTCTACTGCCAGAGGCGAGCCACGACGAGTCGGACGAGCAGAGTCTGCAGCCGCCCCAGCAGCGCTCCGCCACAAATGCCAGTGAGAAAATTATGGATTTGCATGCTTCTTATCGCTTAGTCATATCCCTTCCGCTCTCTTACTCCCTCGCGCGCAGTAGTACCTAGCGCGCCGGTGAGAAATGCAAATTCGGCAGTTCCGGGAGAGAGAGAGAGAGAGAGCGAAGGGGAGTTTGCTGCTTGCGGGGAGATTGCGATTTGAGAGCTTTCACGGATTTATGCGTCTCATGCTGCGGGGGGTATACCGGCAAAGTTAATTTATACAATTTTTACAGTTTTTTTACGATCTTTATAAACCTTGGATATTTTTTGGGCTCTGTTGTATGTAAATCGGCGGATGAAGTATAATTTTGGAAAAATAAGTGCAAAAAAGTTACACATTGGACGAGTTCTTGCATAAAGAATTTCTTGAAGATAAAATTAATTTTCATTAACTTGAGAATATTGGATATTGGATGAGTTGATGATGAAAAACTCCGCTGAAAGTTATTCAAAGAACTCGCTGATGCCTTGAATAATCCGAAACCGTATTGACAGCAATCCGATTTGCACTCGAAAGGAAAATCTTTTTCCATCAAGAATTTCTTTTTCATAGTCGCGATAATACGACTGAATTCAAATTATAAAATGTTTCGATATAACTATACACGAGCATCGCTAATTAATGATTGATTCATTTCAAAGGTACTCGGCGAGAAAACTCTTCCTCTTCGCGATTAAGCTCGTACCAGCTGAAATCCTATGGACCGAGAAAGAAGCATCGGCGTGGAAACAAACAGCAACAGTCCTGGAAAAATCCGACTTCGGCAGAGCGCAAAAACGTCGTCAACGTGGGCGGACGAAACCGAAGCAAAAAGCCGAAGCAGTTGCAGCAAATCGAAACGAGCATCGCGAATACGAACTCGAAAAAAGCGCGCAGCCGACCAAGCAGGTACAGGGAGGAACGTCGAAGACGACGCAGAAACAGGAAACGCACCAGGAGCAGGCTCAGACTCGAAGGTAAGAAGCAACGCGAGGAGCGAAAGTGGAGAGACAATCCGATCGCAAGGTTACTCAAAGTACTGAACGAGCAAAAAGACAACGATGACAAGTTCTTGATCGAGAACCCGCTGAATCTTTCGACGACCAAGTTCAACGAGGAGAGTGGTAAGTTTTTTTTTAATTTGCATAATAATAATTTTTGCTCAATCATAATTCACATGTCAGAACACATGAAAACACTGGCACAGTATTAGTAGTAGTAGTTTCGAATTGCGATCGATGGCCTATTTGCGAAATTATTCGGTGTAACGCGACTCGCGATGTACTTGTTAGCAAGTAAACAAACATTGAACCTCGATAAGGGTTAATGCCCTATTACATCGTCGAATTTCAGTACGTAATAAAACCGTTACGTAACGAACAAAACATTCAATGCCACGATGGATTGATTCAATAATGAGCGCATAATCACTGTCTCACATTAAAGTACAGTCTATACAGTACGGCAACGTAATAGTTCCAGAGACGACAAAACTATTCGACACGTCGAACGCTAGCTACCCCTCGCAACTTACGACGGAGCCTCGCATCCCCAAACCGCCATCGCCAACCTCGCACTATCAGGCACAGCAGCCCGGCGAAGTCGAGCGTGAATTCACGCGCCACATGGAACGCGAGTACACGCGAGCTCGGCTAGCCGAGAAGTCCAGCCTCAACGAAACCGACAACGACGAAGACGACGAGGTGGAGGAGGACGACGATGACGCAGGAGATGTTGAGGCGGAGGAGGACGAGGAGGAGGAGACGGAGGAGCTTCCGAGGTTCGATGATCAGCGCTACCCCCAGGCGAGCCAACCATCGGGCGGAGCGCAGTTTGATCCCGAGAGAATGCTAGGCTACTCGAGAACTGACGAGGACCTGCCGATTCTTGATATGGAAAACGAAGTGCTTCAGAGGACGCTCAAGGATTACAACGCTTATATGAGCTCTAGCGCTGTCGGTACTGCCAAGACTTCCAGGAATAAGGTGAGCTTTGTGTATACTTAGGAAATTTTAGATATGAAGCTTGCATTGTTGTCGAGCAGAGCTGCACTATTGGAATAAGTAGTAACAGCCAGTGTTGGTCAGACGCCCATTCAAGCTCGACCTTGTCTAACACTATATTTGTATACGTTCAATGCGAGTAAAGATCGATTATCAGTTTTCTGAACGCGGAATTTTATTTGTTTTTGACCATATACATATGCCTTGTACAAAGGCATCCTACAGAAACAAACTTGGTTGTCTGTACATAAAAGAAACTTAAAATCTAAGCTTAAAAAACTAAATAAGATGTAAAACATCTTTTTGGAAACTATGTTTGGAACTGGAATACAGGTTTAATTTTAGATCTCTCACGACAAACAAAGTAAATTATCAATTTCGTTGCAGGACGAGGAGAACTCGGAGCACCGAAGATACGGACCCAACGAATCGTCTCGGTCCAAAGTAATCAGTACCTCGAGTTCGCCGAGTCCGCTGGACAGCAACGTCTTCTTGGCGAGCGACGAGGACGAACCTCGCGGTGACCTGTCCTGCATAAACGGAACATTCCTGCCAGCCCCATTCGTCCAGCACGCCGTCATCAAATATGTAAAGTGAGTATCGCGTCGTATATATAGACCACTTTCCTGCCCCTCTATGAATTATTCAATTCATTTGGCGACGGTCGCGCGGGCTCCAGCACGTTTTTTAATATACGCAGCGGTGCTTGGATTCTTTCTCTCGCCCGTAGAGTATATAGAATCGAGAGCGAAGCTGACTGTGCGGTTGGGTCGCTATCGAATTTCGAAGTAGGTATAGAACGCAGAAAATTCGTTGTTTGCGCGCGAGACCATTTAAAGTTGGCTTTTTCCGTCCGAAGGGAGACCTTAAGCCCCACCGCCGTCGTAAGACTTTTTCCGCGAGCAAGAAAGAAGGTGCTATATATAGCTCGAGATCTAATTAAGACGCGGAAAGTAATGGAATAAGTTGGCGTTTTGTTCTTCGCGTTTTCGAGGAAATTAACGCCGGGGAGGAGAAAAGTCGACGCGCAATCCAGCCGCACCGGCAGATGCCCTGAATAGATTTCGCGAAATTTTTCTCTGGGGGTACGTGGGGGGATTGCCTTTTTTTCGGTTTGTTTAGCGGCTTCGCGCGCGAACTTTTGCAACCAACACTTTTTGTTATGCGGAATGGACTCATTTCTTTTCGAATGGAGGATTTTCAGATTTAGCGCGATTTGAATCGTAAGGTCGTCGACCTACTTTCTTATTGTTCGGGATAAAAGGTGACTTGTTTTAAATTTAATGGAAAGAAAAGTCAATATGAAGGAACCTCATTAAATTAACAATTGTACACGTATGCGTGCATACACTCGCTGCAATATGAACATTCTTTGTTATATGTGACCCGCGATGCCAGCTTTTGAGAGAAAGATGAGCAATGATAATGTAACGTTATTAAAATTCACGTCAATTGCATGATATGCGATCGACGTGAATTTTAATGACGTTACAATGTGACTTAAAAATATTATTATTCCATTACCTTGATCAATGCAAATATGAAATACGTGTAATAGCAAGCGTGCAGATGTTTATTAATCATTTATTTAATATTAATCAGAGCAAAATACATGCATGTTTGCATCAAATGCAACTGTTCAAACTGTTCAATTTGATATTTTACTCATCAAAATCAAATGTAGGTACATTAAACAAAGAGTATATGGGATGTTTATATAATCAAACACTCTCATTTTGACTATATTTACAGTTAAATCGCTATAATGTATATACATAATGGATAATCTCTACATTGAAGTAAACACTGCTCGAATGAATAAATAAGCATGTAAATTTAATAAAATGGAATAGCAAAAAGTGAATCTTCTTTCGTAACTTAATTACCTGCATAACCACGACATCAGGTAAAATATAGAAGAAAAAAATGAACCCGAGTTCCCCATGACTTTCATATATACCAGCTACATGTATTATAAACTCAAGAGGTCCATTGCACGATTGTTCACAGATCATCCCTGCCAGGCCACGAGTACCTCGAAGCGGACTACGAGTGCGAGCCAGGCTATACGATGCTGAGCGCGAGTATGAATTCTGGCGGCGGACGACTGCTGTGTCGGGAGAGACGCTGGCTGGGTCGACTGCCCGTCTGCGCGTACTGGACAGACAACCAAGCCATGTGCACGGAACTAAACTGTGAGCAGCTCTGCAAGTTCGTCGACGGCAGGCCGAGGTGTCTCTGCCGCGAGGGCTACCGCCTCGAGGGACGTAACTGCATAGGTGAGTCGACGTTGGGAATAATTTTCACTTACTTTTTTCAAGCCCGAGGTGATTTAAAGTTCGCTCTAACTTCGGAGATTTTATAAACTTATATATATAAGGAAGCGATAGTTCATGCCTTCGTTTCCTAATGAAGGGCTTTTATTGCGTTCTAGGAAAGGAAAAAGAAATGCAAGTAGGTTTTTTTGATCTAGCAATGTTGAAACTGCTTTGAAATTTTTCCAAGTTAAATTAACGTAAAAGATATTTTTTTCTCATCTAGTCGAGAAACGCAAACAAGAGAAAAAGTGTCCGCACTTCTTTGACTCGTCCTTGTTCGTCGCTTTCTTGACCTTTTTATACTCGCGCCAAAGTGAAGAATAATTCTCGTAAATGCGCGTTTAAAATTTTTGCAGGATACACGTTGTATTATATATGCCGAAACTTTTACACCATCATTGTTCCAGAAGCATTTCAAAAGTTCTATTGTATGGGAAATAGAGATTACCCGCTACTGAGGATTTTTTCAAATGTAATTTTCAAATATACGCGCATGAGCATTGTAAAAACTGAAAGCATATGTGAAAACAAAATTTAGCGCACCTAAATACGAATAAGCGTATTCAGAGTGAAAAATGTTGAAAAATACTAGTATTTGCAGAATTAAAAGTACTGTAAATAACGGAATGAAAATTGCATACGAAAGTTAACTCGGCCGCGACAGATCCCGTCGAAAGCGACGAAAACAACAAACCAGCGGACCGGTTAAAAAATAATTTAGTAAAACAAAGTCCGGACCAGTGGAGAGCTCGCCTTGCTTCGTAGGAATAATAAATTATTTAGGCACTGCCGCGGAAGCAAATATTTAGTCGAGCGAAAGCCGGAGGGACAGACGCAATTTGTAAAAAGTTTATCTCGCGCTCTTCTTCCCCCTTCGTCTTGTATTTTTCTTTCTTTCTTTTTGCCGGCCGCGCGCACCATTAAAATGACGTGGACGAGTGCGAGACAGCTGCAAGAACTCGAGTGCGTGAAAGTCACTCACACAAAAGATTGCGTTAATACTTATGCGTTCGCGTGGAGAATAGCCTGAAGGGACAAGAGGAGGACAAATACCCCGGCTTTACGGCGGATTTGAAGCCCTTTGCTGTACATATACCTATATACACGTGAAAAATGAATGGATTAGTGAAAAAATGTAAAGGGAAATGTCGCTTCGAACGTATAGGGTAGGGCCCGCAGAAGAAGCCGGAAAAAGTTTTACGCGAGTCTTTTGTTTTGGAAGTAATTTTCCGAGAACTCCATTCGAAGGATGAAACAATGCATTGTACTCGATTAATTAAGCTTCATCAAATCAAGTCTCAATCGGTCTTGTACTAACGAATCGTACTTGAAACTGTCCTCTCGAAACATCCTCTTTAAACTATTATCGAATTCCCTCTTCAGACATCGACGAGTGTCTGGAGAACGAGGGTCGTGGACCCTGCCAGGACACGTGTCGCAACCTAGTGGGCAGTTTCGCCTGTTCCTGCGAGGGACTCCCCGGTCACAGTCTCGCGCCGGACAACCGCACGTGTCAGCAGCAGCAGCAGCAGCAGCAGTCGTCGAGTATCGGAGCTTGCAGTTACAACAACGCCGGCTGCTCGCACACGTGTCTTGCGATCCTGGGTAGGGTCTTCTGCCTGTGTCCTGAGGGCTTCTTCCTACAGGACGACTGGAAGACCTGTCAAGGTGCGTATATGGGGACCTGCGTGTAACACGGGGAGACAATGGATAGAGGGACACTATAGGAACAGGAAGGGTCGAAGCTATGGTTATTTGTCAAATGATGGCTCGTTGATGATGACACGGGATCCCTTGTTCCTTTCGCGTAAACGAATTCATGATTGATAGTTTTTCGGCTCAATCGAGTTCCGATGTAAAGAAAAAAGAAGCAATTGACAAATCGCGAAAGCTGCAGAATTAATTATCCCCTGATAAGAAGAAAGGAGTCCACCCGCAGAAATACAGAGAGAATGAATATCAGTGAACTCGTTAAATTCGCACGTCAAACATTCACAGTCTATATAGCACATCATCTGCGACAAAAAGGAGAAAAAGCCTCGAGCACATCGTGGTCTCAGCTTCCAGCGTATACGCAGAAACAACATTTTCCTTTCAAACGCTCGCCGTCGCTCACGAGATAATGAACGGTTCGCTGTAGACTCTCCTGCTCTTGTTGTCGTTCCTCCAGCCGCCGTCACCGGTTATTTACCCGGGGAGTCCGCGCGAAATCCACGAGAGGGGATTCTGCTAAGGGAGGCGAACGAATGCAAGAAATATAAGGATTGCTTGGAGAGCGTTTGTTTGGAGAGAAAGAGCAGATATTCAGCGTTTTTCACAGGGGATGAGCACTGGGCGCCCTCTCCCGATGCTCGGATTAAAATGACAATTAATCTCGAGTGGGGGTCGAGTGAGAGATAGGGATTGGACCCGCGCGAAATTCGGTTACGGCAGAAACGGAATTATCAAACAAGCCGATTGCTGCCTGCTAATTTAGCATTTGGAATTAAGGTCGGCGTATCTGTATGTTATTCCGATTAATATACTGTATCACTGCCGCTTGTTTGCGTGCTGGCTTTTTTATATTTATCGCGTATTCGAAATCACGAATAACAACCTACTCAATTTCTAAAACTTCATCATAATATAACAAGCAGTTCAATCAATCAAGAGTCAAAGTAAAAATCGAATCCTCCAACTGAATTCCGCGTTCGCTCGCAGCCATCCCTCACCGATGGCTCATCCCCCTACGGCTGGCAGGATATCCTCCGACGTTTGCCATCATCATCAGCAGAAGCAGCAGCAGCAGCAGCAGCAGATCCCCGGGGAAAATTACTCGCTGCGTCGCGTCGCAAAATTAACGCGTCGTTGCAGCGTCTTCGCGGCGGAGAGAGAGAGAAAATAATTGGCGCCTCTGGGGTGGAAGCTTCCAAGGAAGGGGGTGGGAATCGATTTATCAATTTCTCACGAGAGTAGCGAGCGGATGACGAGAAGAGCTTGTCTCTGTCTGCAGACGTAGACGAGTGCGAGGTGCCGGATCTGCAGACGGAAGTCTGTCGCCACGGCTGCATCAACACGCCGGGCTCGTACCGGTGCGCGCCGCCACCACCGGCGCCGCACCAACAGCATCCGCTCGAGGAAACTGCCAGGAGGACCGTCGAGTGTCAAACTGGTTACGAGCTCGGGGAGACGGGGAGATGTGTCGGTGAGTGGATTTCCTCCTTTATTATGCCAATAAGGCTTGCATTGACTTTCTATTTGATTATACATATATACATATGCATTTTCACAACTTTTGTACAGTAATCGCGAAAACCACATCCGGGTTAACTTGAACCCTCACCACACGCGTAAATATTGTAAATTCTCGCGTTAACCCTCGACGCTCCCTCATATTTTGCGCATAAAACAAAACAAAAGCACGTCCATATATATATATATATAATGAATATTCACTCGAGCGAAACATTCCGGCTATATATACTGTACAAAGCGCGGCCTGTTGTATCACGCGCGCGCGAGCTTTTATTTGCCGCCACACACGCGAGGCTCGATATTTCATTGTCAATTCGAAAACGCTTACCGGTCTTTTGCATATCAATGCGTCCGGTGCAAGCAACGGGCCAAAGCCAAAAATTAACGCGCCTTTAGACTTAATCCGCGGACAAAGAGCGCTCGCGCATCGATCAACGTCAGCATAGAGTCCGCAGCTCGAGATGCGCGAAGCCGTGGATATAAACGCGCGCGTTCTGATAGTGGAATCCCAGTGGGAGGGCTGATAGTGGGCTTTGTTGTTTGCGGCGGCGGGATTCGGATAAGATGAAATATTGCTTCTGAATTATCTTGCTTCTGAAATAACAATAAACGATTGTTTATCACAACTTGCAACGTAACTTACTGGCCACCTCGTAACGTTCAGATGTGATTTGAGTTTATGCAAATTGCCGGGGCTGCATATGTGTGTAGTAGATTTGTGAATAATTTTTTGTCACTCGTTTCGCACTAATAGTATGGAAATGTACTATTTACGCCATTGTAGCTATTATATAAGTTTCTTTAGCCTCTCTATAATGTGGATTATTACCAGCTGAAATTGACACATTAGGGCGCTGCAGTATATAGTACGAAAATGAAATGCTTTTAAAACATATTACCTTCTCTCTGTCGAGAAAGGCTTTCAAATTAATTGTTGGTTTGAATAATTACGAAATTAAACGCGGCTCTGAAATAAGTTGTTATCTATTGAGCACGCATATTTAGATCCCTCGCTGTAGCAACGTTGAATTCACTTGATAGTTGATAATTTATATACAAGCATATATGTAAGTCCTCTTGCAGCGTGTCATCGTCAATCAAAGCATCGACGCTACTCCTGTAAACCCAAGTTTCAATTAGAAATTCATTAAAGCAGCGTGAAATTGAATCTCTCTTTCACCGTCGAGACTAAAGAAGTCGATGCAGCCAAGTGTGTGATTGCGTCTGCTCGGCGTTCTCTTCTCTTTATCCTCGCCCGCCACTTAAGTTCCGACGTTCGACTCTTTCGAAGAATGTGTCGTGGTAGAACGAGCGACTCCTTAATGAGGATTCGCAATTTGATGAAACCCCGGCGCGACTGCATCGCGCCATGTCTATACAAATTTTCGCCTTACTTGTGCCCGCAGATATAGTTGAAACTATGTACTGATCTTCGCGAAAGCTGCGCGTTAGTAGTTTGGAAAGGGTTGTCGTTGCTGAATGCACGTTAGGTGACGCGTTTTACCGAGAGGCGGTAATGAAGAAGTTTGGGATTAATGATGCACGGCTTTGCGTGTCCGCGTATACTGATATATTATATACTTAGAACTTCAGCGTTGTCATCAGGATTTATCAACCTGCACGAGAAATTGTTTTCACAATATCTAGCTTTTTTTCTTTAATTTGACTAGCCGACGAGTATATTATTATACAACGAATTTATGACGAAAGAAAGATAATAACCAAAAGGTGCATAAAGTAAGCTTGAAATACTTACAGCAATTAGATGTAAGTAAATCAGTTAACCAGACAAAGCGTCGGGAGTGGCGCACAAAGCTTGCAAGCTTTCAAAGTCCCTTTGTCTCAGACATCTCTAAAAAAAGCTCTTCCGCGCAAGCTCTAGACCAACCCACAGTTCTCTCGTTGCAATTTCGACACCGAGATCCACAAACAGATGGCAATCCACGCAAAGAGAAAAGCAGAATTTTTGAATCTTCGCTACGCGGGCTTACGTATACGGACTGACTCAATTTGACACTTGGATCGCGTAAAGTAGCAGCTGGTGTATTCTCGTCCGGAATCTTGTTAGGAGCTGCACATTGCATGCTTGAGTAGGTAGTTTCGCGTATTTTCCCACGAGGATTGCTGCAAAGACAGGCCTAATCCCATTGTCGGAGAATCCTTGTCCTATATGTGCGTCTGTATATATAGGTATTCGATGAACGCGTGTGTATGGATGATCGTTACATTGCGGCGCAAGGTAGAACAATTCTGTCCAAATTTTGATCCGAAACACGAGTATTTATTTTTTCAAATTAAAAAAAATTCAATTGATATGCGTTTCCCTTGATAAATTGCACGTTGAAATGAGCTATACGCGGGATATCGAACGCATTGATACTCGTCGATGTAGAAGACAGCTCTCAAATTCAGCTTAGTCTATATAGCATATATATCCGTAATAATATCCTACCTGAACCATAAATCTAAATCCGCGCACAATACATAATCGAGACCGATATCAATGAGTCCAAACAGACGAGACAGGACCAGCAGTGCACAATGCGCGTCTCTTGTATCTTATTCTTTTTCGGTTTTTCCCGCAAATCTAAGGTGTATCTCGATCTGCCGGCTCGTGACGATGATTTAGCAGGGGAGCAGCATCGAGAGATGTCGGGGAAGATAAATAATGCTCCGGGTCTATTTTGTTCTCACCATCAGCCATCGAGAGAAAGGGAGCGAAAGAGCGCGGGAGCAGAAGAGGAATCGAACGCATACTGTGTACGAGCGTATGATTGCTGGCTTTCTATCAAGCTTTTTCACGTGTATATACGCGCGGCTGTCGTGCGTAAATCATCGCTATGATTAGATCGTTTTTTGGGCTTGAATAAATCTAGTGCTTTCACTGTGATTGCTACTTAATGCTATAAGCTCTTTTTTAGCGCATCGTTTCAAAAATAAGTCGGAATTGATTTTCCTTCGAGTATAACATCGATACTGACAAGATTGATACTGTATTATAATTATACGATTATCATCGATTCCTGTACGTACGCAATTTTTAATATAGGTATAATATTATTATGTATGAATCGCACAGAGCACATCAGACCCGATCGAAGTAAAACTTCGAGGCACGTAATTATATTCCTGTGCTACGTGTTTGAAATGAAGTAAAAAAGTACGAGGTTCATGAGAAAAGTTTTCATTAATCAATTAGAACGTTTGAAGTATAAGCACTCCTTATTACTCTATCGAATTGCGTCTACTTGAACATGCAGTCTGAGAGACTTGTGCTCTTCTTCAATCATCGGTATAGCGGCAAACTGATTTTACAAGTTTTCTCGTTTTCCCTTTCCGAAGAAGATGCTTATTAAAAACTTTTCCCGACGCATCGACGCGAAGAGCATCATCAGTAATACAATAACTGCAAGAGTAAATGGCCAAGAAATCAGATTTTTATAGCGATTCGTGTTCTGCTTATAATACTTTTTAGCGCCATATTTAATTCTGATGATAACTATTGTGGAAATATATCGTATACATACAAGTAGGCAATCGGATTGAAAAGAAAATATTCGATATATATATATACCATTTCCATAATTGTACAAACAATGCCAGTATTAGGGTATTAGTATATAAGAGCTCTCATATACATCTGAAAAATTAAACGTTATTACGCCACAATATATAAAGCATTCATATTTAACCAAATTACTTGTTTGCAAGCAGAGAAGCGTGGCGTTTAACGAAGCTATATAATATAATGGCTGCCACGCGCTTTTCCTGAATCCACAATACCTACATATAAAATCTCGAGAACGCTCGCTCACAAAGGAATCCGTTGCGCATTCCTTTTAACGTTGGAAAATTTCCGATTTCGAGTCTCTCGCCTCGTACAGCATCAGAGGAATACAGCAGCTACGCGAGCGCATTAATGATGCGAAATCGTTACGGCTTAATCTGCTTTTAGAACTTTGCAATTTTCCCGGCTGACGAGATGCTTCAGGCGTTCGCGAGCGGCAAACGCAAACGTATACGCTCGATTTAGGGAGTAACTCATTTGCAAGCCGTGTAGTTCTGCGCGCCTGCAAGTTTCCCTATATTCTTTCGCTCTCTCACCCAAATTATCCTGCTCGTTTAGCCGCTTTACTCTGATTTCGAGCATAATAATCATAACAATGGAATAGTAGAGAGCTTTTGTACAAGATCGGTGTAATTCCTTTGAAGTATATGAGAGGTGCGATGTAAACGCCCTGAAATAAGTATCCCATTGAAATTCTGTGTGCTTTTATGCTTTGTTTTTTTTTTCAAGACATCAACGAGTGCGCCACGAATAACGCCGGATGTAGCGAGGTATGCGAGAATACCGAGGGAAGCTACTTTTGTGCCTGCGAAGGTGACGAGAGAATTTTATCTGCAGACAGGAAGACCTGCGTCGGTGAGCTCCTCTTACTCTTAATTATATAGTTTTCGTAGACTAATATCTGCGTGTCAAGAACAACACTGCATTCATTCAATTGCACTCTCGCGTACGTCGCGTAGAGACATTTGCACAAGCGCACCAAACAGTTTAGAGCAAAGTTTAAGACTATAAGCAAGCTAGAGCAATTAACGAAATGGTGTTTCGAGTTTTACGGTTATATAGTAGGATAAAATTAAATTCGATCAATACCTATTATAGTCTAACATAGATCTTATATAAATAGCGTTTAAACATCAAGTATACGCAAAATTCAATTACAGCAATGCTCTTATTAAAATTGTCCAAATCCCACCAGCGAATACGAGTTTACTCTCTTTTCGCGGTTTGGTCTCCTTTCTAGTCGCGGAGAAGCGTTTCGAGGCGATGGATCGCGAGGCCTCCCTGGGTATGCGTTTCCGGGAGACGAGCATCTCCTGCTCGGCGCTGAATCCCGCGGGTCGCGGCTACCTGCTCTGCTCCGACAGCGAACCCTCGGCCACGCCAACGACGTCGAGCGACGGCGACACCGATGCCAACGACGAGAACGACGATGACGACGAGGCCGAGGTAGTGGAGGAGGAGCAACAGCAGCAGCAGCAGCAGAAGGAGGTGGAACGAGGACCCATCAGGCCGGGAACCAAGTGTCACCTCAAGTGTCCCCGCGGCTACGAGCTCCACGGCGAGTACGAGCTCACCTGTCGCGCTGACGGCACTTGGGACGGACCCAAGCACGGGGAGTGTCTCAGTGAGTGTATTAAGGTTCCAGCAGGTTTGATAAAGCAGTAATAATAATGATCATACGAATCGTCTTTTCCCCGACAGGATACAGCAAGCCGAGACTTGATTGTCCGAAGGACGTGATAGCCGAACTGCCCCCGGGCCACGACGAGGCCTTCGTGACTTACGAGCAACCCTCGACGGATCTGGATTGGTTCCGCTACGTGCGCTCGAAACCTTCCTGGGGCACGAGGCTCGAGGCCAATCTCAAGCTCGGCTCGCACGAGATCACCTTCTACGCTCGGCATCCGGTCTCGAAGAAACAGACGAGCTGCACCCTCAAGATAACAGTACAAGGTATATAAGGACGGCCACTCCATTTCCCCTCGTGTCTATATCTTATATATGTATATTTGACTAGACCAGACGAGAGCTGTATACACGTCTTCTATCGATTGTGTCTCGAATGTATATGCCTCGCTCAGATTCGAGATACCGCACTTGTTTGAGGAGCAGACTGTGTGTACCTTGTATACAGCGAATAATCCAGTGGGACCTTCGGCCTCGTACTATGTATACTATATATAATATTGAAAACCCTAGAGAACCTATATTTGTAAAAAGGGTCGTCATTCCGGCGGTACCATATGCGATTTTTAATTTTAATAATTAAATCTCATGCTTCGAAAATTATTGCACTCCATCCTTTGTCGCACTTGAAATTTAATTGCACAGAGCAGATTACGCGCATAGCGCGCCCTAATGAAATCATCATGAAATTTTGCGCATGCAAGAGTGTTCCTATAATATCGCGCAAAAATATTTACCGTATCAGAGAGTCGGAGAAAAGTCCCGCGCGCAATAAACTTGCCGTAAAATTTAATTATCGCTTTTTCCTTCCTACCTCGTTTCCACATTTCTAAGAAAATTCATTTGACCCGCTACTTTTCTACCGCACGTTAACTCCGCACTTCAGACAAAGCTTCTCTCCGGCATACATGCATCGAGAACGTTTCCGCGAAAGTGTATAATATTTTAACTCGGGTTAAAATTACGTGATCTCAAACAGTGCTTATGAGATAATTCTGAAAAATGCATTTATAAAGTATGCTTATCAGATAATTAAGCCAGTTTTTGCAACACGGCGGTATATATAAGCAGGGAATAAATATATCCAATTTTATACACTATTTAATGTTATAGAAAATTATTATTACGCGTTTTCCTGTGCGCGAGAATTGTATATTTTCCGCGAAAACGCATTGAAAAATAAATTACTATGAAATTTGTTATCGAACGGCCTGATGTTTACCACATTAATGCGTTTCCAGTCTAAACTTCTTCAGCCGAGAATTCAAACATCCCCAGTCGAAAAAAGACTGATTTTTCAAACACGGCAATAGTTTTGCCTCTCCCCTCGAGTCTCTCGTTAAAAAAGGAAGGAAACTCGTCGAGAAGAGCATCAGACAAAGCTACTCGCGCAATTTTTGCAACAGCCTCTCAACGAGAGTAGCGCAGCAACTGTCGCATGCAAATCGAGGCACCGCGATGAGTCTCTCTCTCTCTCTATCTCACACAGAGAACTTATATAGAAACCGACGACGCACAGCGGCTGCGATTTAATTAAACGCATCGAGGATTCACTCGCTCACTCGCGTGGAGATAGAGAAATCCGGAGAGAGAGAGAGAGAGAGAGAGAGAGAGAGGGTTTAGCTGCGGCAACAGATAATTTGGCGGCGTCGCGCCTTTGCGCATCCCGGTAACCCAAGTATGCCTGGCTTGTGAGTGCATGTATATAGAAGCAGCGGGAGCTCTTTGGAAAAGCGATTCATACGCGCACGAGCGGCGCCAAAGTAGCGCAGCTATCTCAAGTATTTTCATTTAGGAACGACGTCGCTCGTTTTAGATCCTTGCGGCAGCCGCGACGTTGATTTAACTGTATAACAATGCGGACGACCTAGTATAAAGCAGCGATTGCTTTCATTGCACAGGAATGATTTTGATATTTGATTTGTTATTTTGCAGAGGGTCAGGCGCCAAAGGTCAAAGGCTGCCCCAGCGACATCGAAGTCACGGGTAGAAACGGCTCCGCCATAACGTGGATCGAGCCGACGTTCACCGACAACGTCAAAGTTACCCGCGTAACGAGCAGCGAGGTAATATCTTCTTTCCTTTTTATGCTTTTCACATTAAACGCTTCTCGCCCTTTGTGGCTTTGATAAAAGTCGCAGTAAAACTTTTTGCCATCGTTTATTAACGACCCAGGTATATATCTATATAGCGTGCGAGTAAATCTGAAAATTTTCGATTGTAAAATTCATGTTTTCCATTTTTACGCTGCAGCTTAAATCTTATTCGGTATTATCTTCGGATCTGCTTTTTTATGAAAATTCTAACTTTAGCACGATTCAAAAGTTTGCCCGCAATTATATTAAATCAAGATTATTCGTTCAAATATTATGAATCTTGCATCCATCGTCAAAGTTATAATAGTTTTTTAACGTTGTTTACGTTACATCAAAACTTTCAAACTAATTGAATCTCGAGAGGGAGAGAGAGAGAGATGAGAGCATCAAATAAACTCCAACGCACTACCGCGCGATAGCGAGTATATTTCCAGAGCAGTTTCGCAATTATAAATTCGCGCACGGGCGCAGTGAAAAAGCAATAAGAATTCAGCGAAAGAGAATTATAATATCGATTAAAAGGTTAATTGAATTTCCAGCCTTTTCCCGGACTCTAACGTCCTGTATAGAGAGAATAGAGTAGAGAGTCCCGGTACTTTCGATAAACGCCGTCTTTCGCACACTCGGCGCGCCAACTAGTCGTGAATTATACAATATTATTTCGCTCCATTCTCCTTTGGCCGGGCAGCAATTAAAAAGTATAAAGCCCGGGCTCGTGTACATCAGGCGCGAGCGCGCCTGGTACAAAAAGCAGCCTCTGCAGCTGCAGCAGTCAAAAGAAAAAAGCTGCGCCACGTTATAATAGCTCTCTATACCTAACTCGCGCGCGCGCATGCAATTTACAAGGATAAACAGTGGGCGGAGTAGACTACTACTGTATTATATAAAAGAATCGCGCGCAAGCACGGCGACCAAGTGAAATGGAAATGAGAGCCTCGAATCAGTTATATATGCTGCAATTTCGCACGATAAACTCATCCGTGTAGCTTCGTTAGTTTTTGTCGGCGCGAAGAACTTATGGACGTTAGCGTTGCAGCTGTCGAGAGATGCCGAGATTGCATTATGAGCGTTTTAGAGCTTCCGGGAACCTCGCTCGTCGGTAAAAGCTTGATGGCTTCTCTCGGCGGAGCTTTTTTCGCCGTTTCTTTTATCCGGGAAGGAGACGACAAATTGTGCGCGGATCGGACGATGCGCTGTTTTCCGAAAGTTTTAATTAAATGTCCGCCATGATCGAGCTTCCTTGATGTTTATATGTCATATATATAGCGCGAACGTTTGTCACACTTGAAAAAAGTATCTGTTAAAACGATGGTGAAATGTGGATTATTACAAAACTTTAGATTGATGTTTTGCATCGTTTAATTTTCCAACAGCATATAGCTACGGTCGGGAAAATTTGCTTCGAGAGACTAATTTATTCTAGTTTAATCTCTGTACTCGCTCGAGTTAAACATATATAATATATCTCGAAACTGTAGCACTGTAGTGCTACAGAACAAGTTCAGAGCCGTGTTTACGCTAATCATGGATACCGACTGTTGGTATTTGAAGTTTATCAAGCAATCTAAATTGTTTGAAAATTTTCTACTATTATTATAACTCAATAAACAACGTTTCCAACGTTACCAAAGCTGTCGCGGACAGTTTGTCCATGTTGAAAGTAAACACGTATTTTTGCTTTGTAATTTCTCTATATGATTTTTTTATGTAATAAAATTATGTACTTCCACTCACATGTACCAATTTGGGACTATAGTTAGTACAAAACTATGTGATAAAAGTACATCATAAAAATACATGCTTTTACGTAATGAAATTAGGCAATTTAAAATTAATTATAATCTTAATCTTGATAAAACGAACTTTTTATACATCTAGTGCCAATTAATGAAAGTGCGTAATAAAACTATTGGCTGTAATTTTTATCTATATTGTTAAAAAAAATTAAAGTTAAACGATATAGATATCATAGACATACGACCTATTCTTGGTGTAGTGCGCAATCTTGTGTCAGAAGTCGTCTCCTCTAATATAAATATACTTATAACCTTTTAAAGAGTGTTCTCCAAGTTTTGGATGGGGTAAAGGCGTCGGCGTGAAATTCAATAAATTTTTTTGAAATATTTATTGGATGTTATAATAACGTGAAATTTTTGGGATGTATATTGGCGGGGGAGGTGATACCGAGGATGACGTACAGAATCAGAGGCGGCGTGAAATTTTTAAAAAGATTGATTTTGTGTTTGATCAATATTTTCGAAATTTTTCACTAATAAATGGAATAATACTTTGCACAATATGTACAGAAGCGCTTGAAATCAACAACCCATAATAGTAAAAAAAATTAAAATAAATAAATAAAAAAATTTGCTTAATACATCAATCAGTCGTTTTACTTTAAATTGTTTAAAGAATAATAAAGATCAAAATTACAGCCAACATAGATCTAACTTATATTTGGTTTTTTAATCCACATGGTACTTTCATTAATAGCACTAGATGTATAAAACGTTGATTTTATCAAGACTTATAATTAATTTAAAAGTGCCTAATCGTTTTCAGTACATAGGTACTTTTGTACTTATAACTGTAGTCCGAAATTCATGCGCGCGGACGTACATAATTTTATTACATAAAAAAATCACATACAAAAATACGCGTTTATTTTCAACAGGAGTGGCCCCCTGCAACGAGTGACAAAAAAAAATAAAAGTAGTCTCGCGCATAATAGGCTATAATTACGGGCGCTGCTGCCCGTGCTCGTTGAGAATAAATTCATAAAAATAAGAGCCGGGCGTACCTGCTTGTCCACAGAATCCGGGTAACATGTTCAGCCTGGGCGGTCACAAGGTCGAGTACGAGGCAGCCGACGAGGCCGGCTGGACGACCAAGTGCATCTTCACCGTTGTTCTGCGGCCACTGCTCCCCGAGTAAAGACAGGACCAGGGAGAGAAAAAACCAAGGCAATATAAATGGAAATCACCGGGAAAACGACGAGCGCACAGCCTCAGTTTTCGCGCTCGAGAGAATCACTAATGGATTTCCGGCTGCGGGCGTGGATTGAAAAATCTCGGTGAAGAGAAACGAGATGGAGCTCAGATGAAGACGGGGCAAAGTGTGAGAGGCGAGACCGAAATGCTAGAATTTTTCTTTGCTCAGTGCCGCTAGACGTGGACTTTCGAGAATTTGGCGTTTGGTAAGATGTTGGTTTTGTTTTGTTTCTTTTTTTCCTTGCGATTGTCTCTCGTGGAATGCGCAAATATATTTTGAACTTTCTAGTCTCTCGGTACGCCGGAAAAAGAAAACAATAATTACTAAAATGTTTTAATAAGAATATTTAAAGATATATCTGTAAAAAAAGATCTCGACTCTGCATGCTTTAACCTTGCATGAAACGGAAACCTTTTGTACAATAGCAAGAACTAACGCTTCTATACACGTTCAAGTACATGAAAAGTGATCGTAGTGTGAAATTAGAGAAATTAATAAGACAGAATAATATATATTACTTTTGCGGACGAAAGATTTGCATCGGAGAGTAAAATTTAAATTATTCTTTGAAAACATTTTAGTGTCTGTATAATATAATAAAAAGTATAATGGTATAGATGAAACAGGAGAAATGAATATTACATTTATACAATAATTGATGTTTTTAATAATATACATACCAATAAAATGAGTTTATGTAGTCAATAACGTATTGCATATATATTATATATGTACAAGCGTACAGTATTTTTTAAAAAGTATGGTTTTAATTTAACTGAAGACTAACGTAACTATAGTATATACATAGTATATATACATACCACTACATTCGAAACATCCTAGAACATGGGGTGAGGGTAATTATACCTAATTACAGAAATAATCTGAGCGAGAGAGAAATAAATAATTGGCGAAAATGAAAGCTAAAGCTTATTTCTCGAGTACATAAGTCGAGTTCTCTTTTGTAACAAAGTAACTGTATTTTGTCAGCGTTGAATAATCCAAAAGTTAGAGTTTTACGATATTATTATCCATTATATACACACCTGAATCAATTGCGTTGCATATTTAATGCACAATAATATATATCTACGAGATTATTACGGCTCATCGATTGCGTTATTACGTTCTTAATAAGCCCCGAGACAGCAGCCGTTATATAAACATGCATTGACGACAGTCCAGCCGTGTAATTTCAGTCACTTTGTGACGCATCCAGGCGATAAATCTCGCATTTTATTCAATTGCAAAACAAATAGGCCGAGCGGAAAAGCTCGTATAAAAGTTAAGCTCGACGAGCTAAACATACCAAACAACGAGACTTCGCACATCACACAGAGATAACATTGCATAATTTTCCCAAAACTGGCGCACACAACTATTTTCATGCCGGGCCAACAGACCGCGTATAACAAAGTAAATAAAAAAGAAGCGCAAAGTATAAACTTTTGTATAATCACAAATGGCGAGAAAGGTATAATACTACAACAAAAAGGCAAATGAAACAGCGTCTGTATAGAATCCAAGCGAATAAGCAACAAACAAAGCTACCGAGAACGTAACCAGACTCGCGAAATAGTCGACCTGCACGTAAACGTAATCGCGACTCGCCGACGTGTAAATTAATCCAGGGGACCGAAACTCGCTCAAAATTACTCGGATCGGCAAAAGCACTCTCGACGAGTCGCGCAGCTCTTATAAACTTGATATTCGTCCTATACTATCATTCGTCAGAGATGCGCGAGCTTCTCATCTCCACGCGCTCGCGTACTTTTCGAGCACTTTTGAAATTCGGAAAGAAACCCTGAAATTCCCTCGAAACTCTCGACCTCTTGGAATTTATGCGACGTCAAAGGAAAAGGTAGATGTTTCACACGAGCTTCGTGATGATTATATAAAAAAAAACAGATTTAATTAGAGACTATATTTGAATTTGTTCCAGCATATCAACCAGATTTGAGTGAACTAAATTCAAAACACATTTTCATTTTATACTTATATAATACTTTCGCGTACACAGCATTTATAATAGAACCTCTTTATTCAAGCTGTACCTCAATTTACTACGATTTATTATTTAAAGCAAGTCAAAGTCATTTCATGATATATCCAGTATAGGCGAACGGAAATAAACGCGATAAAGTAGCAAAGCAAAGAGATATCATCTAGAGGCATTTGCTAATTAACGATTGCTCTATATCGAAATGTCTGCGTTACACGATCTCAAAGAGAAACCCTTACCATCTACAATTCTCGATTGCATTTACGAAGGTGAATTTAATACAGCTTTAGAACCATTCAGTTTTAGAGTTTCAATGCGTCGTGTATACGAAAGGCAAACGCTCGAGCTTTAAGGAAAGCAACTTTAAACGATTTTCGCAAGCTGCATAAAGATATACACGCGAGCCCTTACCCGAGCTTCCCTTCCGCGCATAATGCGTAATGCTCCGAAAGTACGCGCGAGCTTTTGTAAGGCTTAATCAGCGTTGCTGACGAATTCAAAAGTGGAGATGGTATAATAATCTTCTCGGCAAATAAAGTATCTTACCTTAAGTTTGCATTTGAATCTCGAAAATTACTCTTTCATTCGGCAGAGCAAGAACAGAAATAGAAATTCATTAACATATATATCATCGAGACAGAGAGAGAGAGTAAAGCAACATTTCAATGCCGGTAGCCGAGAGAGTATCGACACTCTTGTCGGCACTGCGCGATAAACGGGATCGTCCATACCAGTTTACATGCTTATTACGCGCTATACTCCGTTTATTATCCCGTCGCTCGCATGTCCTTGGAGTCGATATATATACGCAAACGCCTTTATATACCTATCGGTTGCGACACGCGCGAGCCGATAATTGATGAAGCTCCTCGATCGGCGAGGGAAAAATGCCCGCGTTATTATGATTGCAAGCGTGCTGCTATAACGCTGATTGCCGTGCGAAAGCCATTTCTCATCGGCGGACGAGTTGACACCTTCGCTCGAATGAATCGCTATACACACAAGCTTTTATCAATACGCTGGCCCTATACGGGAATTTGTTTGCGCCTCTATATAATATACCGAGTAATATTCATGAGGAAATTAAGAGTGACGCGTTTTTCGCAGAGTAATTATATCAAATTACTGTATAATTAGCCGTAATACACTACTATTCAAAATTATCTGCATCAGCTCTGAGTTTTGAGCAAAACAAGAGGAATTAACCGCACACGTCGCGCGTTTCTGGGAACAAAAAGTAAAACACATTGCAGATTGGATGGAAATCTCGAGAGAGAGAGAGAGAGAGAGTATAGACGAATTGTGAAATAAAAATATTCTAGCGTCAAATGTACAGGAGTAGATCATCGAGTTTACAGCTGATATTCACTTTGAAGATGTATACTTTTACTTTGCTGTAGGGCGTCTCGCATCGTAAATATTCAAGCGCAGCTTATTATATAGTCGGATTATTTAGGATTAAGAAGCTTCTACAAGTCTGCATTATATGTTAAATTTATTTATACCTATACAATTATATATTATATTGTAAACGAAAAAAAACAAGGGTGGCTTTGCGCTTTTTTAGTTTTGTCTAACAAATGTTTTCTTTTTAATTAAAAAAGTGCGATGCGATTCTTTATTATACGTACACTTGGCTGAGAAGCAGGCCCAAGTCGTCTCTCGCTTTCTTTTTTTTATAAAATTGTGAAATTTGCATTGACTGTTTTTCAACTTCAACTCAAGCAGAGACAATTTTGAAATTTGTGGAGACGTTTTGTAACAAAAAAAGAGAATCAAATACGTATGATGAGATATCGACTTAAATTCAAAATATATAATTCAGACTTTTAGAGACCCCTTAATAAAAGCAATAATGTGAATAATAATTATTTCAAGTATGAAAGTAGGGAAAAAAGGAAACGATAACGTAGGCGGAAGTCATAAAAATTGAATATCATCCTTATTATAACGATTGTGTACGTAAGGATAAACGTATGTTATTTATTATTGTCATTATGCCCATACACGCCAGTCGCATATCATGTTACAATGACGTTCAATTACTACCTACTAATTATAATATGTGACGCATTATAAATGTATAAAATTCACCTATTAAATATATTACAAAACATGCAAAACGTTTTCTTCTCGAATCCTCTTCCATCCTGCAAGCATACATATTTTCTACAAACATTCCTATTGATTCATATATTAATTATAATCCTATAAAAAATACATGGTTGTATATCTATATAACTATGAATACAATATCTTACAACTATTATTATATTCTGGCATACAGCTAATTTAAATGCAACGTAAATATATACTACAATTTATCTTCTTTCCTTTGCTTCTTATATTATTATTTTTTTTAATGAGAACATTTTTACTTATTCCTTATACTCTTATCGTAATATTGTAATATAATGATAAACAATAATAATTCATCTTCAAAAAATGTTACTTTCAAGATGTTTTTTTATTTTATTTTATAATCAAATATTTTACAATCTGCACTCTCATAATACATTGAATTTATATTAAACTATACTCCATTAAGTCTACTGAAAAGAAATTTGAATACGATCGTTCATCTATCAGCAGTATGTTTTGTGGTATATTCGAATGAAAAATGATGTGCATAAAGTATAGATATTTTGATTATATACGCTCTCATAAAAGTTGGCAAAATATTTGTTAAATGAAAAATAAAATTATTCGTACTTAAATTCGACTAAAAATATGTAATTTTTTTAATGGCAACTGAAAATGCGTGTGCAAAAAATTATGGCGCAAATATAGAATAAAAAGGACTATGTGCAATAATCTATTCGCATAAATGCTTACTGCAGTCATTTACAATAGTCATAAAGCTTTGTCAAACTTTTTTGTAAAATAAATTTGTTTCCAAGCTCTTTGTAAAAGGTATATATACGATTCGATCGCAGTATACAATGTAAATAATCCTTAACCTAAAAACAGTTTGCAACTTTTCTTTTCCAAAAATATAGAGTATAAAAATCATGAGAAATGCAAAATCTTGGATTGAAAATCGAAACTTCAAGCACGCTTCTTTCTCGATAAAAGCGCGATATACCTATAAAAACCGATAACGATTATCGCGGCAATGACTTTCGGGATATACAGTTGGTCAGCATCCAAGTCAGTGCGGACAGCAGTTGTGTCTGGATGGCAAGAGTCGGGTCTGTCTACCATATGGTAACGAAGAAGAAGATGTTCTGCTGCGAGGATAGTAGACCTGTTCGCGAGGCCGCTGAAGCTGTAACTGCTGCCGATGGATGATGTGTTGGTGCTGCTGCACTTGTTGGTGTCGATGGTACTCGTGCCAGTTGTGGTCTGTAAGCAGCGAAAGAGACACGCGCCACAGCATCGATACGTGGGCTTTATTCAAGTGCTCTTTTACAAGTGTAAGTATACTGTGTTTTCGGCTGATCTTGAAGCATGTACTGTTCTATAAGCAAATAGATCTGTGCGTGTGTGTGTGTCGCTACTGTTTAACATGGACTATTTCTATCGTATCGGTGACTCCTGGAACTTTAACAATTTGGTTTAGGGTAAAATACGACAACTGCGTTTTTGGAAATTGACTTTGCATGGAGGTCGTTGATTTTATAAAAAAGCTTTGAATTATACGTAACAGGGTTCAGTCATTCTCATTTTTTTTTAATAAGTATTTATGAATTATACAAAACGAGCACATACAAGTTCATCAATAAACTGCCAATATTAAAAAAAAATGAATCAATCTTTTTTTCAATTCCGAATATCAATTACGACTTGGAATTTTTATGCCATATTCTTTGTTTTCGTTAAATGTATATCGGTAAAAAAAGGGATAAACTGTTATTTCTCGGATGTAATGTGTATTGAAACGCGGTTTACATTCCATTAAAAAGTCGATTTCCACGCTTGAAAGTTATATCACACACAAAACAAGGAAAACCCAATTGTTGTTTCACGAACACAACATGCTTCAACAGTTTGATAAACACTCAAATGTATTAGTATATATACAATAAGTAAGCACAGAAATAAAACAAGCAGCAATAAGCCATAAACAATACTCCCAATCAGTTTAAAAAAATCACGTGAGCTTCCGCTCACTGTCAGGATTGTCTATTATTGCATTGTTGAAAGAAGCATTTGGAAATATTCACTCGTCCAACAAAACCAATAGTTGTATAAATTTATCTGAAAATCGGATTCCAAAATGGAAGAAGCCTCTCCTCGACACCCAAGCAATTCCAAGCTATAGGATATTGAAACGTCAAACGGAAATTGCTTCGATCCGGTAAAAATACGGAATACGAAACTTACACGGATCCTCCGGATCGTCGAACGTAAGCTCAAGTATAGGACACGTGAAAAGCTCGGCGTGTTTCGCGCGCGAAGATTTGCGTCTCTGTCGGCATGCGTTATATATCGAGCAAAACCGGTGCTAAAGCGTCGCAATTATACTGAAACGAGGTCGCGGTATATTTTGGGAAGCTTCGATTTTTCCATCCCTTGTTTCGCTGCGCTTTCGTTCTCGAGTTTTTGAAAAGTTGGCGCGGTGCTCGTTGTTTGCGGTAATGAGTTTTTCAAAGTTCGACATTGTATACCGCGGCTGCAGCTTTGATGATGGATAATAAGCCGCGAACGGAAATGTTCAGGCAAATTTACTCGGCTTTTAATCGTCGGACCATTATAGACCAGTGACCCCTCTTTCAATCAAAATCAATGCAACAAACAAGCGCATGTTTGAAATCAACGTAAACTTTACGGATATTTTATTGCTCTGCTACTTCATAGTACACAACTGATACCAGGCAATTTAGTAATAGCGGTGCCTTTTCTATGTAAGCTAACTCGACTCTTCTTGCCTCCCGAATTCGAAACGATTTAAATCAGCAGTTTCTCGCAACGGTATCGCGCTCAGCTCCTCCTTCCAGGGCAATCTTTCTCTCAGCGGACTGGAGTATATCCCTGAGTTCGTGTATCTCGCCCGCGCTGAGGCTCGCCTCGATCTCCGCGGTGACCGCCTCTACGAGGCTCAGTCCTGCCAGTTCAGCGGACCCGCCGAGGGCGTTGCTATCCTTTTGTTGTTGCTGTTGCTCGGACAGCACGATCTTGAGCTTTTCGATGTAGGTCTTGAGGCCCCGGTTCACCGCCACCTTCACCCTCGCGTTCTCCCCGTCTCGGCCACTCTTGCGAGATGAACGTGCTCTCGGACGAGCCCTCTGAGGCGACGAGTCGTCCTTGCGGGAGGCATCACTTTCCTTGCAAAGTTAGAGATTATAGGGAACAGTTTCTGCTATTCTGCGCGCGCTAAAATTATAAAAATTTACGTGGGTATTCACATTGCTTCTCTCGGCCTCTCTGCTCCTCGGCTTCCGTTTGCTTTTCGTCGCGACGGTAAGGCTCCAGCTGACCGGTTTTTTCCCAGCCTCGTCCTCGGGCTTCTGCGTCTTCGACACCTCGACGCTATAGTCGGACGTCTTGGGCCTCGTCTCCAACCTCTTCTCCTTCTCCCCGTTGGACTTTCGCGACTTCGAGGCAGCAGTTCTGCTGGTAATAGCGCTGCTCGTTGTCTTCGGCCGCTCGCACGAAGAGTTTATCGCGGCGAGACGCTTATCCTCGGACTTGGCCCGACTGTCGCTCTCGCTCGGTGGCAGCTTGCTCGCGATAGGCTTTTTCGAATTTATATGGAGGGGAAGCCGTGAAACCCTGCGACGAGGTGTGCTCGGACTGCTCGCTATCGAGGTAGCCGGTGCTTGGGATTTTGAAGACTCTGTTTATACAGGGAATCGATCAACTTCTGTTCCTGTACTCTCTCATGTATATTCTTATTAGAGAAAGATTACCGTTGCTCTCTTGCGCGGCGCACATCGGCGTTTCCTGCTGACCAAACTTGTTTCTCTCTCTCCTGCTCGGAACTGAGTCGCTCTGCTCGAGACTGGAGCTCAGCAGCGTGACCTTCTGCAGCACCTCGGAGTCCTTCTGCTGACAGGTTTTCGGTGCCGTAGCTCTGGAGTCTGAGCTCGGACTAGGGCTTCTGCTGACGGCCGACAAAAGCGAGGCTGTGCTACTGCAGTTGTCGGTAGCAGCAGCGCCAGTAGCGGCGTTGCTCCGTCGAGGCGAGGACTGACGGAGACGCCAGCGCGCGTCGAACAGAGACTCGCGCAGTTGCTTGCCATACTTGCGGTTGTACGAGTCCGGATGGGACGAGACCAGCCAGGGCCGCTTGAGGTTCTTCAGATCGTCTGGTCTGCCTCGACGGCGCTTCGAGTCGACGGTGTCGTACAGCGAGCTGCAGAGGTCACTCGAGCTTTCGCCGGCGGTCAGGGGTCTGGGCTCAACAACAGGCAGCAACAACAATGTCAAATTCGTTGTACAATACAAGCAGATACTGTTCGAGCATGTTTATTAACCGTGAGCAGCAGTCCTCCCTGTCAATTCGCAGAATTTCAGCGGGTTGTAGACTGGCGTGCGTCCTGTAGAACGGCTTCGGCTGACTCTTGGACTCCGGCGACTTCGACGGCAACCTGCTAGCAGCGGTCTTCGGTCGTCCCTCCGCGTCGTACCTGCGCGATCGCGAAAATCACTCTCGATGCCAGAACGCAACTAATTCGGTTAAACTCTTATAAACCTTCCGTGATGATCTGCTCTTGGGGTGGTGGTCTCCAGGCGGTTTCTGAAGAGCTGTGGCGTCCTCGGAGGCGAAGCGACGAGCTCGCCCTCGTTTTTCACGCTGTCCAGCCGAGCGTCCGAGATCATGTCCGGAATGGACCAGAGCGACGGACTCCTGGTCTCGATTGACTTTTCCTCGGTCGTCGCTCGCTGAGGACCCTTCACCAGAAAGTGATCCAACGGATGCAGATAGCTCGCGTCCTTGCGACCAACCGGTTCGTGGAAGTCGTCGATGAACCCAAACAGATCGGAACCCTTCGACTGTTTGCGATAGAGAGGAATGTTACATTGACTTGCGCTTCGCTCGACTGATGGGTGTAAAAAATCATACGTGAAACTTGGAGTCATCCTGGGCATTCAGGTGAATCGAGTTCATGACGACTTGTCCGGGAGGTTGACGCTCGGCGTAGTACTTCATCAGCACCTCCTCCATCAACCGGTGTCTGTAGGCTCGATAGTCGAAAACGGGGGCGTCACCATCCCTAGTTTCCGCGCGTCGCATTTTCTCCGCGTTCTTTGCCTCGGATTCGTAAAAGTCCAAACGCAAGCTCGAGTCGGACGGAATCGCGTCGAGACTGTGCATACCCGGACTGCGCTCCTCGACGTGCAATGAGTCCAATTTCGCGGCAGCGATGCTGCGTACATTTCTGGAATCTTTCGGCGCGTCCTCCTAGTGCGATCAGATATATGTTCGACAACAATTTGCTCGTTATGCGATAAACTTACGTGTAACGAAGAGTAAAAATTACAAAGTAGTATCGTATTTGGAGAAAATAAACCGCGAGCTTTTGACGTTAAGAGCGAGTGGCCCGTTTTGAGAAATCGTGTCGAGTATGAGCTATAATTAAATCTCAACGTACAAGCAGTCGGTGAATCCGAGCGACGAGGGGCACGGCCAACAGGACGACGAGGGCGAGGGCGAACGCGCCCTCGAGCACGGACTGTGGCAACAGGTTCAAGGTTAGGTAGAGACCGCCGCTCGGCGCTGCGCTGGCGAACATCGCGTCAGCGACGCTTGTCCCCGAGACCCGGAGCTCGATACACTTCCCACATGATGATGCAGCAACAGTAGTAGTCCCTCGTGACACGAACAATTTTTCCCCGACCGATTTCGGCTATTTCATCAGCAGACTTTTCGCGCGCGCGCGGTCGCGAAGTTAGCCGCTTGAGCTTCGCTTTTTTTCGGTGAGGTGCTTGGAATCCGGGGGGAGTGATGGGTTTTGTTATATATTAGGACTTACCGGCGTGTGGATAACGGTGTACGCGATTAATGAAAAATAGTCTCGGAATAATGAGATAAATTTTTCAACGCTTCGTCCGAACTTTCGTAAATAATATACGCGCGTTCGATTTTTTTCGCGAACACGATATTCGACAAATTAAATCGAGCTAGATGTATTTTTGTAGGTGCGGGATTCGTATATAATCGAATTCCGGAGCAATGTAAACAAAATAAACAGCTCGTGAGTTGAGTACTATCTTGCAATCGTATAGTCTGCGAAAGAAAATAGAGAGAGAGAGAGGGAAAGAAAAAAAACGACGCAAGTTTACGCTCCTCCGGGACGAACAATCGCACGTAGCCCCGCGGCATTTCACCCTTTCGCCTTTGAAAGCTCTCTCTTGCGCGCGCTTTTACTTTTCCAGTCGATGGCTAAGTATAACAATCGCGAGCGCGCTCGTTATACTTTATTCAGGCGATTCCTGAATTCTACGCTCCACGTGTTCCGCCTGCAGAGAGCGAACGAGACAAAGCGGCAAAGGCAGTGAACGATTGCAGCACGTCTCCTCGGAACCGCGTCTTAAAAATAGCTCCAACTTTGAGGGGACGCGGCAAAAGTACTGCGCGACCTTTCGCCTCCTTCGTTCAAGCGAAATATTGATCCTGCGCGCTATAATTTTATATACGAGTAGGTTATATACGATTGAAATGAATTCAACATCTCGCAACTAACCGTACAGTTAGCATCATCGATCGACATCGCAATCAGAATTGAGTCTTATTTTACGATCTCTGGCTGTTTAGGCCCGAACATATTAATAAGCAGATACACCTATATGTAAAACGCTGCGCTTCCACATTTTCCGGTGAAAAAAGAGACGGAGACTGATGGACGAAAGCGGGGCAAAAGGAATACAGAGAAAGCTTCCGGAAACAAGGAGTCGAGTGAGGAGAAAATACGCGTTGCGCATACGGATGCATATTACATTGTCCTCCGCAGCCGCTCTTCATACACTCTTCGCGAAACGCGCATTATTATATATATATACATTCGCGCGACTGTTGCGGTGGCATTATCCGCCCACTTTTCGAGGTATACTGAAGCTTTTAGCCTCGCAGGGCGCATTTCATGGATTCGTGCCCCGCAGCTTCTTTTGCACTCTTCTCTCGCGCCGGCTTCTTATATGTGATGCCTACTATATATGCACCTATAGGACTATACACGCACCCCCTCGACGGTAAAAGTACGTTATGCTTTTTCGAGGGACGTTTTAGCCAGGGCGTTTTGCACTCTCGAGATTTGATATGAGCATTTTAATCTCGCATTTCTGCGGAAGGAGAGAGAGAGAGAGAAACCGCGGTTGAAATATGACGCGCACACGAGGAATGAAATCCTGGCTGAATTTTCTAGACTCCGATGACGGAATAATCGAGCTTTACTATATCGAACGTTTATTTGCGAATGCATTACGAGTGCCATGAATTTTACTTGCTTCTCATGTGTCGTAGTTAAAAATAATGAGATTTTTTATAATGAATCAAACGAGTGTGAAAGAAAAATACGTTTTCATGAAATTTGAAAAATACCATATTTCAATTTTCATACATGGGATTTTAATTCATTAAAAAAATGAACTTTGAACGCGTGCTGGAAAAGTCGTAGCCTAATTATCCGCAATTTATAAATGTAAAAGTTTCAATAATTAATAGTATTCGTACAAGAATTTGTCTTCATTAAAAAAAAATTCAATCTAGGAGAATCCCATATAGCTATAGACTCAAATCAAGTTAATCCTCATTAGCGGAGCTTTCATTAAAACTTTTGCACGCGTGCATTAACGTTCAATGCGTAATGTAATTTTCCAGCGAAATTTGGCACGAAGCATTGATATATAATTCTGTACCGCGAATCACATTTCGAATTCGCGTTGGGGATTGGAAGTAACTTTACGTTTGTTCGATTTTGGTTAATGTTGGATTATGAATGCCCTCGTTAACACTCACATTTGCCCAATGCATAATGTGAACGTCGCTATTTTGTAACGGTAAGTTGTCGACTCGCGATAATTATTGAATTAAAAACTTTGATTTTCAAATTGCTTTTCGTAACAATGAAATTGTGAATAATTAAAAAATTCAACAAAAGCATGAAAGTTGAAACAAAAAAAAGTAATAGACATTGATTGAAGCTGAAATTCGTTAAAATGAAATTGAAAGAAAACTCTGTAAATCTGTCGATTTCGTAACATGGTGAATTTTCAGCTTATTCTTTCGTGAAATTTTGCCTACAGCGATCACGCATTGAAATGCTTTTCACACAAACACATTTTCACCTGTAGGACGTTATCACATCACTGGGTACCGGAGTACAACAAAGACAAACAAACAAGATACAAAAATAGAAAACAGTAACAAGACGAGAAGAAAACAAAAACAAAAAACAGAACACATACACTTACAGTTGACGAGCGGATAAGCCCGTGTCTGCGGCTGGATCGCGGTAGCGCTAGGCGCCTGCCGCATCGGATGAACCTCGTGATAAGCGGCATTGGATGTCGCCGAGTTCTGATGATACTCGCTCCTGCGCTGCTGATAGTGACTGCCCCCGGCACTGTTATAGTTGTTGTTGTTGTTGTTGTTGTTGTAGCGCTGCACCGTGTAAGCCCCGGAGAAGAGACGCTGGTACCTTATGTAGCAGCCGCTCGGCGTTCGATCCTTAATTACAACGGAGACGCAAAAACAATGCTTTACTTGTATCGCAAAGGAATCCTGAGCTACACTATACTACTGTCGTTATCTATTGCGATGACGTGGGCACGATTGCGATATTGGCGGTAAGAGATTGGAAACGGAAAATTATTATAGTTCAAAGACGCTTTCTCGTAGAATTCCCGAGCTGAGAGCAAAGAATTGTGAGAGAAAATCGATAGGAAAGGTCATGGAAGGAGAAATATTTCGTTATACTGCGTATTATAATTTCACGTATCAACTGCCAGCTGTATCGCGAGATGTATTATTCATAGAAATAATCCTGGGGTCTAAATTTTAAATTTCAAATTTTAGTTTTCCATCCGCAAATGCGGGCTTGATAATAATACCTTTGGCATTGTTTCACGTTTGAAAATTGTTTTTCTGCATAAATATAACGACAAAATGTCCAACAGCAATTATTTGATTCATCAATCACTTACTCTGTGCGAAAGTGGTAGCTCTACTGGATCTCTGTTTGGACATATTAACATCTTTTTGTAAACCTGGTGCTGCTGCTGTTGCTAAAATGAGAAAAAAAACTGATTGTAAAGCTCGTTATTTACATTGAATACGAGCGAAACAAAAAAAATCTCCGGTTATAACAACGTCGTTCAGTCGATAGTATATAAC